>VCRD01005627.1:18114-32995 GCA_006783055.1 Trinorchestia longiramus
ATATATATATATATATATATATATAATATATATATATATATATTTATATATATATATAATGTAAACAACAGGATGGGCAGGCACCACGCGTAGGGCTCTACCGAGTGTGTGTTTCTTATGTGCGGTGGGTTCGTGCAGCGCAAGTCTTCGCATCATTAGTCGAGAGTGAACTGAATAATTTTGTCAGTGAAATTGGTGATTGGGACTGCAGTGATTATTAATTCATGAAAAGGTATTTGATTAAGTATTAAGAGTGAGATTAAGTGATAGGATTGGAGGAATTTTCAGTGAATTTTAATATGTTCGCGTGTATTTAGGATGTGTCGTTAGATGGAACAGTGTGTCAATTCTGCAACCACTCGTCATTGTATGATCTAAATAATAATTGTGGGTGAAATTGGGTGATTTGAGGAAATAGATGATATTGATTTCATACCAAATCTACGTGTTTTTCCGTGTGTTTTCCAGAAAATATTAAGCCTATTAATTGTGTTTATTCCCTTCTTGTGTTGGCCTCATTAATATACAATGTATCATTCATGTCAGGGGGTATGGATTCTTCCAATTTGCAACGTCTCTCTCTCGTTATGAATAATTCATTTCATTTCAATTAACGTAAAATATGTTTGTAATACATTCACTTTGTATGAATTCAATTAATACTCGTAATTATTACATAGTTATGCGGTAACCGTGTAGAGAAACAGCACGTATCGCCACAACTGTATTGAAACTCAAGCGATTTTTCGTGTATTCTTAAATAAATGCAAGACGTCTTTCATTATGTATTATAGTGAAACATGTGCGTTTGGTGTCAACACTATAAGAAAGATGGGAGAAAACTCTCTTTTTTGAAGTTTACAGTCTGAAAAATTTAAGTATTTCACGAATATTTGCGTGTTAAAAATATAATTTTCAAAATATTCTTTTTTTTTATATATTCAGAGCATTTGTTTTAAGTATTGTATTATGAATCCTAAAAGCACTGAATTTCTATAAAATGCAAAATTATTTCTGTTATTAGCTTTCTTTTCCTCTGATATGGAAACTCTTTCCATAAAGCTACGTCGACTGGTAAATGGAAGAAAAACATCATTTGAAAACGCGTGAATTCTTTTTACGAATGGAGAACCAGTTACAAACAGCTCACAATTTTTGTTTAATTCTGAGGGTTAGGTCAAAATTTACCCTCTGATTCTGTGGACACTAGTTACATCGAAATTCACTCCCCTACTATGAGGGCTAAATCCAAATTTACTGTCTGATTTCGAGGACACTAGTTATGCTGAAAATAATAATTTTGCACTTCCTACGATTTTGACGTCCGCTTTTCTACCTGATGATACGGTTCCCTTTCCGTGCAGACGGATGTGGCAGTAAAAGTAGAACATTTTTCGGATGGTCATCACGAGCGGAAATGAAATACGAAGAGCGGTATTTTTATATCAGATTTTATAGAGCTACAGAGATTGCAGAAAGAGGTATAATGTCCATAGGCAGGAAAGGAACTTGCGGCGTTAAACGATGTTGGTTTTTGATATCATTGTTTTTAGAATGACTATAGTAGAAGAGATATTTTCCTGAAGTTATTGCGAAAATGATGTAATTGTTTGAGTTATTAATAGGTAAGTTATAATGTTTACAGAAAAGTGATCTCACAAATATACATTTGCAATCACCGTGTTTGAGTGTTATAGTAATGACCTAAGGACATTCTTAAGTTATTACTATAGCAAGCTTGCACAGACCCATGTGGTGAAAATATTCCTTCAGAGAAAACACCTTGACCGACCGGTGGGTAAAAACAAGAATTAAAATTCATGTTAGGAGCAGAAAATTTTTAAAATATAAAAATCACACATTTTCAGTTGTACAAATTTTTCTATGATTAAGTTTATAGAAAGAAATTTTGAAAAAAAAATCATAATTAATAAAAATAAACATAAAAAATGAACTAATTTTCTCCAGATTGTACAGTATTAAAGCAAAATTCCCGCGGCAACTATTAATTAATTAAAGCAAGTATTGAAGACTCTCGTGCTAAGACATGGTTAATTTCTCTGATAGTTTTAAATATCAGGAGACTTTAAAGCATTGAAACTCAGGGTTGCCCTACCTTGTTAACAAATAATAACCCCTCCCTTAATCTGAGGTAAAGATAATTATGATAGTAAAATGGTTTTCAATTCCAGTGAATGAATTGAACGTCGTTCTGTTACTTCAATCTTTTTTATTTTGAAAGAGGTTTATCGAAAGAATAAACATTGATGTTACAGACACCCGTTGATAGCGTTACAAGCCCCCTACTATTGTTACAAACTACCCTCCACTAGCGTTACAAACTCCGCTCCACTAGTGTTATAGACCACCTACTAGTGTTACAAACTACCCTCCGCGAGCGTCACAAACTACTCTTCACTATCGTTAGAAACTCCCTTCCATTAGTGTTACAAACCATGCGCTAGCGTTACAATCTCACTCCCCTCACAACATCTACATTCATGAGCGTTAAGCTCAAACACGAGCAGCGAACGCTCTATGAATTTTCGCCTTCAGTTCACCAAGTTGATGCTATCATTGCTATCATTTTAGAGAGGGTCTGTAAAATGATGGCGGAAATTAGCAATCGCTGGGATGACCATGCAATCTCTGGCTTCAAAGGGGGCTCAGAAGTTGTGGTTGCCCTCACTTACCCTCGGTGCTGAGAGCCAATAAACACGGCAGCTAGATGAGGGTCGGGCTGCTGAATAGGCCTCTCAGCGCTAGAATTAGCGCTAAAGTAGTGCTAGTTCCCTGAAGTAGTGGGGGCTAAGTGAGAGAAAAGAAAGACCAGATTAAAGATAAAGAGATCTGTCGAGGTTAAGATAATTTAAATTTAAATTCGAGCTCGCAGGAAAGCGCTAGTTGGACAACATTTTAAGCGGCAACACTTTAGGGAATGAATGAACATAAAAGTGTTGAGAAATATTGGCATCATGAAGGAGATCTGTGTCATAAAAATAGAATTTTTACTAATACTGAACTTGGAAAGAATATAAAAACAGCTAAAACCAATATTGTTGTGTATAAACGTAATTGCTCACGTTCATAAATAAAAAACGATATCCTGGAAATCAGGCCAATACGTCAGGTGTATTATTCTCCAGTAGCAAATTTTCATTAATTACTGTCATTAAAAACTTAAACTCCAGTCGAATAAGCTCAAAAATTATTACCAAAAACTAAATTTTTATGAGAATTAGATTTTTAGAGAGAATTTTAAATCAAGAAGAAGCAGAAAAAAATAATTTTGCTTAATAAGTTTCAAAAATCAGTGCACAAACAGAGAGCCTAATAAAATTAAACAAATCAAATTAATGGGCCTTTAAAAAAGAAAATGCATGTATTTCGCCACAACACATACTCCACAACGCAGCTTCACCGCTGAACAAAGAGATACAAACTGTTAGAAGTTATGTGTTCACATCAATGCTCCAAATTAGTGACTAACATATATTTCTACGCTTGAAAATGCAGACATCTTACAGGGGGTGGCAAGATAACTTCATTTTTCAAAACAAAGCGTTCTGAAAAAAGAAAGTTATGTTGTTGCACCTTTTATTTGTTTCATCAAGAACCTGAAATTATCTGGTGTATCTGTACACCGTAAACCATTTAGTCACGGAAATTATTCTGTTTCAGTGCCCCATCATACGTGAACTAGGAGACACCTTACGCAATACCTGTACGATAGATAACTCCAACCTCCTTGCCCTGTGACCCTCACAAACATTACTCAGGGTCGTAAATTTTAACGTGACGCTCACACTCAGAGGGTAAATTTTACCGAAGCCATCAGAATTTTTAAAAATGTAAAGCTTTTGCTAATAGTGACCCACACGTTAGAAAATTCTCGCGCTTTCTAATGAATTTCTTTCTCTCATTTGCCAGTTGACGCCTTCTTGTTATCAGGATTTACGCATCGAAGGGAGGGAAGGCTCAGTGAGAAAGCACCCACGAACAGCGAAGCGATTGGGTAGTTCTGACGCTTTCAAGAAGACTACACGGGTTCCAGCAATACAAACATGAAATTATTGCTGGGTTTTGACTAAAAATAATTGTAAAGATAGCTACCAGAACAAGTAAGCAGTATGATCATGAAACTCTAAGTTATATTTTTTTACAATGGAGGGAATCTGAAAGCTTGAACAAGTCTTTGCGAACAAAATCGACCATCGACAATTCCAGCCTGAAAATATACCAGAAAAAATGGACCAGTTTTTCCCTTCATACCGATGTTTGTATATACTAATTTATTTTTCTAATTCATAAATGTTTTCACCCACTTGTTTTCTCCTGCCAGAATACAAGACAAGCAGACTAATTATTTGTTTTACCTCCATAATATATTTTCACTCATTCTATCTCACATCTGAATCTTTCAAGTAATGAAAAGACGCTAAGTGTAATAACATTACTTATATTTAGACCCATGCTTCAACTCAATCTTATCAGCTCATGTGTTACTAAATTCCTCGTTAAATTGTGTTCCTATTTCATGTAAATCACTACCTTTAATCACTCCCTCCATCATTATGTAATCTGATTCAGTGGCGTTCACACCTGAAAACGACAAATTCAAGGAACTCTCATTTCAAGAACTTCGGTGCTACCAACCTGGCCGATAAACCGCGCTAAGCGATGTTATTTAGGTGCACAAGGCAGGCCCGGGGGACGTCGTTAGGGCGCCTCAGTCGACGTCCATCACACGACGATTAATCTCCCAGCGACCGTAGCACGGATGTGAAGAAGCAAAGCCCACTCCTGCTCCTGATGGGCGCGAAGGGACCTTAAATAAGAAGTTCAAGGCGGAGGTGATTAAGAGCTTTGCTTTGCAAGGAAAGACTGGGTTTTACATTTTTGAATTTTAAAATCTCGTAGATGATTTAGGTTTCTGTTTTGCTTGGAAGAACTGGGCCTCGGAGTTTTAAATCCTTCTATCTGAAAGGTAATGGAAGCATTCATCTTGGATGGAAAGGTTTGGCTTTGTATAGAGTTCGTTCATTTCTGAAAAGGAACTTCGGGTTTTATCTTGCATGGAAGGATTAAGCTCAGAATTTTTGAACATACACACTCTGCATTAGAAGAACTAAGATAAATATTAGTTATAGGAGGCAATAAATACGTAACTCAATTGGTAGAAAAAATAGTGTGCTCTTGAAGAAAATATGAATGTTTTGAATAACTTTGGGGAGAATTTCCATCCTGGAATGAGTATTCAATTGAGTAAACGTGAGCATTGCTGTTTAACTCGCTCTAGATGAGTAATTCCAGTCACCAGTCAATACGACTTGCGTTTTGTCAAACATTTTCAACTAGATAGTTCCGTGGAAATTTCACGGCTTAGATTTGACTAATTTGAAATTGTTATAAAAACTAATGTATTAAAGACACGACGAATTATTGTGTTTTAAATAAATATTTTTCATGAATATGCACAGAACTTCCATTTTGTATCTTACTTACCGATAACATGGCCTTGACAGTAACTGTGGAATTTCAGTGGTTTAAAAGTGATAAGATTAGGGATCTATGAAATAAAATACATTTTTTAGTCTTCCCTGTGGTACTATCAGAACCTGAATATTTTTCATGAATTCGTTCCAACAGAACATCCATTCTTTATCCTATCTAACGATAAAATGGCCGTATAGGAATATGGCCGTGTAGGAAGTTTTATAGTAATTGGGTACTTTTGGTATCCACAATACTATGCTTATCTATATATTAATACGCTTACGACTATCGTACCTGTGCGTCACACCTTCATTGCGGTATCAATTATACGGTTGGGGTCGGGTCACGTTACATTTCGTTTCTTTGGGTTGGGAATTTTATGAATGTTTTGGTTGTAGAATTTTTTTCCATTTATAATTTTTTGAATGATTTAAATTTTTTATATTTTTTATATTATTTTTTAATGTTTTTAATTTCGTAAATTTTCAAATGGTTGAATTTTTCGAATTTTTTGAGTTTTTTGAATATTTTAGCAATTTTTATTTTTTAATTTTGTTTTATTTTTTTAAATTGCTTAAAATTGTTCTTTTTTTAATTTTTAAATTTTTTGAATTTTCGGAATTTTTGAAATTTTTATATTTTGTCAGTTATTTGAATTTTTTAAATTTTTTAAATTTTTTGAATTTTTTGAAATTTTTGAATTTTTTTAAATTCTAAAAGGTGCTGCTAGCGTATCAGTGATACCGACAACACCTTACTTATGTGCGACCCTGTGCTATGCAGCCCAATGAAATTGCGAATTTTTGAACGTGGCCCTTGCATTGAAAAGTTTGCCCACCCCTGATCTAAAACAATGGAGCAGAGAATAAGAGAACAAAGAGAAGCAGCAAGAGAGCGACAGAGAAGGAGCCGACAGCGCTTGCGAGAAGACGAAAGGCAAGCAACTCGTGATAGAAGCAGACTACGAATGCAACAGCGAAGGATGAATATGAGTCAGGAGGAGCGAGAATAATTATTGCATTTTCAAATCATGAGAAATAGAGATCAAGAAAGTCGAAATGATATGAATGATGTGGAGAGACAACAATTTCTAGAGAACATGAGAAACAGAGACCAAGAAAGACGAAATGATATGAACGAGATGGAGAGACAGCAATTTCTAGGAAACAGGAGAAACAGAGACCATGAAAGAAGAAATAATAATAATGTGGAACACCAGATAAATTACACTGGAGCCATGGATGTCTGATGTCAATTTTGCGGAGCTTTAGGATTCCAAAGCGAACAACTAAATGATTGTCATAATGGAAAAGTTTCACTTCCTCCTCTACAAGAATACCCCGAAAATTTTAGATTACTCTTTGATGCCGACGGTGAAGAGGGTGGTTCTATTTATTTTCTACGATGGCATCAAAGTTGTTGAATCATATAATCAATGATTGTTAATTTATTCACTACCTGTAAAATAATGCTACTGAACTAACTGCGAATTATTCACGGGTCCTGCTAGTGATACATGAATACCCGTTCTGATTTCAATTCAATAATTTTTCTTCAGTAATAGATGGTAAAAATGGGATGAACGCACACAGATAGAGAGAGAAAAAAGGGAGATAGAGAGAGAGAGAAAGAGAGAGAAATGGAGAGAAATGGAGGTACACTGTCTATTATATATGTAAGTAAACTAGTGTACCCAACCGTCAAAAATGACGGCAGGGATTCCGTAATAATACTTCAGTGGTGCTGGCCAATGAACAAGAACTGTAACAATTTCAATGCTTCGCCTTTCGTCCGAGTCTTCTTACGACATGTTGGCTGTCCTTTCCACAAATCTTTCCCTTTCTTATCTTCTCCTTTCTTCTATTTCTTCATGTGGCATCGCAGCGCATGCTTCAGCTTTTGTTGCACTAGGCATCTTTCTTTTCTCTTCACCGCTTTCTCTCGACGAAGTTTGCCTCTTTAGACGTTTTTTTCACGATCACGGTCCATCCTTGCTTCGTGTTCTTGGTAAATTTTTCGAGAGATAGTTCTCTTCTTGAGCTTAGCATCCATGGCTCGAAAATTGGCCGCATCACTGGTACTTTGCTGAGATCTTTGCCTTCTTTTCCTCTTGAGTGCTAGTCTGCGTTTCTTCCTTCTGGTGTTTCTTCCATTGTTCTAATGAATTTGGGATTCAATTTGTATCTAAAAACATACTTATAGATGGTACTGCATATTCCCGTTCTATGATATTTAGGCCGTTTAAAAGCATCTTGCTGCTCAGAAAAGTTATATTCTGATTATTATTTGGCTACACAGGTAATTGATGACTTCTTGATGAGGAAAAATTTCTTCCACCAAATTGCTAAGGCAGAAGGGCAAACGGAACTCCTGACACTTCCTGGCAAAAAATATGCGAAATAGCTTATACACGACAGGATCAAAAACTCAATCAAAGAAATAGTAATTCATGTACCAAGACCAAAAGAAGAATATTATCGAGTCAAATATACCGAGCTACTTCTCAAAGCGAAGCAGTTTTTTTAGTGACTTACGGTGTGTCCTTTGGATGAAGCAGTCGATATAAAGGTGCTGGTCCAATAGCATAGTTTGAAGTAGAAACATGCAGTCATTAAGTAGAAGAAGACTGTATCTATGCTACCTTTAAACAAATGTTTCCCCCATCTTCCAAAGGAAACAAAAAATTGTAATGATCCAGCACTGGGTTCCGTATCGTGACTACCTGCAGTGACCCAACCAAGGGCCTCTACTCCGGGCGAACTTTCAACTGCTACGAAGAAATTCAGCTGAAAAATATTCGAAATAACTTACAGTTTGTACGAGAGGATCAAAACTTTAATGCAGTATTTCTACTTTCGAGTATATATTCCAGAAACTATATTTGCAATCGTAATTTAGGGATGGAATTTCATGGTATCTCATTTTGATATTCAGTGAACGAATTTCCTCCTATCTAAATCTTTAAGAGTGTGACAGAGAGACGGACTAAGCAAGCAACAAACTGTATTAGTATATAGTGGGATATTTGAGTTGTCCGGTGCCTTCACTTTAAAGACTATAGTTCTGCCAAGGAAAATTTGATTCTTCCAAAAAATATGTGAAAATTATTTCCGAATAGTCAAATATTTTCCGACAGCTAAACTGCAGTTGAATTATTAGGGAGTAAAAATATTAGAGCGTAATACACACGCTGTGTTATTTCAGTTTGAGCACATGAAATTAAAATGATTAAAGAAAACTTGATCATGTTTTTAAGATGACGTCATTTAGCACAATGTTGCAGTTACTGAAGGCACTTATAAAATATTTTAGATAAAAGTGACGTCACATAACACGACATTGACGTCATAACCTGGTTTACGTCATTGATCGTCATTGGTACCAACGTCGTCATTCATCATAACGTTGTCACTTGTCATAACGTTAACATCGCTCATCATAACGTTAACGCCTCTCATCAAACAGTAACATCACTCTCATAACGTTAACATCACTTAACATATAGTTGACGTCACTTGATGCACTGCTGACGCCACTAAACATAATGTTGATGCCTCTTTACATATTTACATTATTATGTAGAAGACAATGAATGTAATTCTAGTGTCTAATAAAGCCAGAATCATGCTGATGTCACTGAGTGTTATATCGATGTTGCTTAACATCATTTTGACGTTAATGAGCAAATCTAGTGAGACTCTCAATGATTCTTGATCGTATTTTTGAACTTGTAGTTTTTTCTGTTTTCCATAGAAGTAAAGGGTGACAGAAAATGCTGGTCAAAAGTAAACGCATATTACTCAAAAAATGACGTAGGAAGATGAAACAAAAACACATGAAAAGATTTATTTTCAAGTTTTGTTTCATATAATAGGTACCTCGAGTATTTTATATGTACCTCACCATCGCAATAAACATTTTGCAAAAACTGAATTTTCAAGATGGATCAAATTACTAGTGAGCAGCGAGTTTTCATAATTGAACAATACAGCACAAATATATCTCCAGTACCAGTGAAAGGAGCATTTGTTAAGAAATTCAACTTGAATCTGAACATCAAGACTGTTGATAATATGGTCTGGAAGTGGAAATTAAATTACACCTAACATACTCTAAACAAAAATCATTCAGAACTTTCATTTAGGACCGTCATTCATGTAATTCAGGAGTCTCTCCATGCATCGTACTAAGGAAATTAATTTTTGTACAAGCATGTGGAGAATTGTGTGCTGTGATTCAAATTATGAATGCAGGTTCTTGGTCCACCGCTCATTTGATTCTAGTCCCTTTCTTAAAATGCTACAATTGAATTTTATCCGTTTTGTTGCTAGCTTTTTATTCTTACATATTTGTGCTAAAGTCCTTTTTCTTGGTCCAATTCCACCTCGAAATGAAAATTGGATAATTGATGCCTTATGATTACTACTAAATAATGATTTAAATGTGTTTTTCACATGCTTCCTCAATGATTTAAATGTGTTTGTTTTCAGCAAATTACAAAGAAAGCCCGATTATTTTATAATTTTACCGTATAATTCGGTACAATTTTAGTATTCTCTACACACATACACGCAGATGCTGGTGGAAGACATTGCTTTCAGTTCAGGATGCATCACGGCAATCACTCCATCAAAGGACGAAAAATTATTACTTCCTACACCACATGTACCAAACACAAATAAGGGGAGAAACTGTGTTGAAGTTCTTGGGATGCTAGGCAACCAGCGAATATTTTGGCCAAGAGAAAGTGGTCAGGCAAGCGTTCCCAAATAATGGTATGGCTTGGTTTCTAATTTTGCTCTATATTTACAATAAGGATAAGCCCCTGTTCAAATATTAAGAGCTTTGCAAACCGTTGCTGGGTCTTACATCGATTTTTTTCCGAATAGAAAAGGCGCGCACCCGCATTGTTGCTTCCACCGAATGGCGGCCATGCATAAGCTGCCCATGTAAATCTATGCTAAAATATTCCATTGCCGTAAATAAAATATTGGTTTTTCTATGAATTCAGAGCCTGAATTGAACGGCTCACTTCTGACTTAATCAAATGCTTTTTGCCCGCTGGAAGGACCAGCTGTCATTCAGTAGTTGCAAATATTTTAGAAACTCTTTTTTGCTTGCATTTGCCGTCAACATATTATTTGTTACTAAAATATTTGCTCCACACCTTGTATGTCTGTACCATCATTGAAATATTTTATCAGACATTTTTCGTTTTTGTCAATGTTCAATCTAACGATCGATGCATCAAAACATAAATAAATTTTGATTTGACATTTCTCGTAGTTCCATCGTTGAAATTTAGGAGCATTATTAATTTCTGAGCATATTTCTTGTCTTTTAGCTATGATAAAAGTTTTATAGGTCTAATTACAGCAGTTCTTTGAATCACTACCATCTGAAACGTAATTCGTAAGTTTTGAAGATTATTCTCGATCAGTTCTTATATTAAAACACTGCCATCCCATAAGAAGAAACAAAAACCGGGAATAACATTTTACTAAAATACCTCCATGTCAACTTTGCGTTATCCATGAAGTTTTTTTCATGGCACTCATAGCCCTCACATGTTTTGAGCTCAAATAACTTACCTCCTATTTTTGCCAGTTTCTTTTCTGCCCCTGCATCTTATGCACGGGAGTAAAGGTAAAATGTTAGCTCATCTCGAGTGCGAAGGTATTTTTCTAAAGTTAAAGGTCTTTTGTAACACCGGAGCAATTTCTCCGAAAATTTCGTCAAAAGGCTGAGCTCAGAAAGAGGTTTCGAGTTGCCGGTGTAGGCTGACAATAGGCCTACAGACGTGCAGTATAGAGGTCTACAGACTGGTGCAGTTTATGGGCCTACATTGAATTTCGAACTAGGAATACACAAGTTAGAAGAGTTAGACCTTAGTTCAATAACGGGTGTAGTGGGAGCAGAGGCGCAAATATTTGGAATAATGGCACAGAGACTGTTTAAATACGATGAGGTGGACTTTAATTGTTAAGTACACACATGGATCAGAAGACCGGGCCAAACAACGGGATTGCATTAGCATAAACGTGGGCTGACTCGGAGAAGGATGAAATTCAACTCCGTCTCATTTTAAATTATTAGTCAAGCTTTAACCCTCCATGTTTCAGCAGCGGCAAAAAAAATAATTAACATAAAAATATTGTTCATGCAAAAAGTTCGTTCCACTGCCCAATCCACGTTCTACTAATTCTAGTTCTAAACTAATGTCATTGTAGTACAAAACGAAAGAATTGTTGTGTTACTTTTGTACTTGTATAAAAGAATCATCACTTTAATGAGTTATTCCAAGAGATGTTCTGCCAGAAAATGTATATCTATTATAATTTACTCATGACTAATTTGTGTCGACTTAGCAGTATAAGCACTTCACTAATCATACTTGAAGTGCGAAGAATGTTTTTTTCAACCTCCGATAGTATAATAATTTTATCACCATAAGTACTGCAGTGTCTTACTTATTTCTCTACATAATCGTCAAAACGATTGAGGCATTTGTCATATCGTGACATAAGCTTCTCGATACCTTCTTCAAAAAAGTTAGCCGCCAGTGAGGAGAGATACAGTTTGATGGGCACAACGGGCCCGGACTCAACGGGCACGCAGCTTTCTTTATCCACGGCCTCTTACGATTGTGTACAAAGAAAGCCTTAAAACGTCTGGAAATTTTTCAGAAAGTTTATTGATTTTAAACCGTCGTTTGGTGTCAAGCAGCTGATCAACACGCAGAACGGGGGCCTACAATAGCGACAAACTTCAGCCCTTGTCCACCTTCTTCAAGGACGTCGGCTCGCCCTCCTTTAATTTTTTTACACCATTCCTGTATACTACGCTCACTCGTAAATTTGTCCCCGTGCACCTTACTCAGTCTGTGATAGATTTCAGCAGCATCACGTCGTTCTGAAAGCAGAAAACGGACTACACATCGTTACTCTCATTTGGCGGGAGCATCGATCGTAGCGGCCATGTTCAATTGTCCGTGCCTCGAGCAATCTGGCTAAATCCGTTCGGGGATTATGTAGAGAAATCAGTAAGACCCTGCAGTACTTTCGGTGATAAAATTCTTGCATTAGGTAAATTTTTCTTTTTTTATGACCCATCTTAGGTTAAAAAGTAGAGTCCTTGTATGCACAGCAGCTAAACAACAGCAGCCTGGAGCTCTGCATGTGTCCGACTGATCGTGTAGTTTCTCAAGGTATCAAAGTGTCTATATTTTCTATGTTAGTTTAAATACCATGGAGAGCAAAATAATACAACACGTTGATTAAATCGCTAGATTGCACATTTATAGCCCAAGTAAAATTACGAAAATTGGACTATATATAAACAATAGTATAAAGAGGTTAATAATATATCTAAAACCCACAAATATTTAATAGGAAAAATATATAGGAACATGTATAATAAATACGTGAACAAAAGTTTACAACACATTTCAAGATATACCTACATTAATACTTCGTTGCATAACCCATATTATCAATTATGGCTTCGAGACGTTTATAGTAGTTCACTACCAGCCTTTTACAAGTTTCAGGAGTAATCTTATTTCATTCTTCAATGCAAATTTCTTTGAGTTCAGTGATGTTATTGGGACCTCTCTTCTGAATCTTCAATTTCAATTCCCTCCGCAATTTTTCGATCAGATTCATGTCCGGGGATTGACTGGGTCATTCTAAAATGTTTATCTTCTTCATCCACAACCATCACTTGGTTTCGTTTGCAGTATGCTTTGAATGGTTGTCTTGTTGAAATTTCCATCCATGTTTCAATTTTAACAAACGAGCTGAAGGCAGGAGTGTCTTTTCCAATATTTCACGATATTTCCTGCCATTCATGGTTCCTTCAATGATGTGAAGTTTACCTACTCCTGATGAGCTGAAATATCCCCACACCATGATTGAGCCACCTCCAAACTTAGCAGTGGGTTTGGTGCACTTTGGTTTATACTCTTCGTTTTGTTGCCTCCAAATATGGTTTGTGCTGTTTCTTCCAAATAGTTCGATTTTGGTTTCATTTGACCACAGTACTGAGTTCCAAAACACTGCTGGCTTGTTCAACTGGTCGTTGGCATACTTCAGCCTGGCCTTGACGTGACGTTTCTGTAGAAGAGGTGTACTACGACGGGTGCGGGAGCGAAGACCTTCACGGCGTAGTGCCCTGTTGATCGTGTGTTTGCTGACTTCGATCCAGATGCTTTGAGATCATCCTTCAATTCTTCACGAGTAGTTTGAGGCCTCTGCACTACTGTTTAGACAAATTTTCAAGCAGGACGGTCGTTAATCTTCCGAGGACGGCCAGTTCGAGGCTACCTGAAAGCCGTATTCCGGTATTTTCACTTACGTATTATGGTTGCAACCGAGGCTATAGGAACACACAGTTGTACACCTATCTTCCGATATCCCAAACCTTCATTATGGAGCTCCACAATACGTTCGCTAAGATCTTGGCTGATGTTCTTATTCTTACCCATGCTTACGACCTTTCAGAACGAGATACTGTACCAATGACACGTTATTGAAGATGAATACTGACGAAATTTCAGTTGCCAAATAGTAAAATGTGTCAGAAAATTCTGGAATAATCCTACAATAATTTTCATGTATAATATCGAGAAAAAAGTCGGGTATTGTAAACTTTTGTTGACGTATTTATTATACATGTTCCTATATATTTTTTCTGTTGAATATTTGTGGGTTTTACATGTATTATTAACCTCTTTATACTATTGTTTATATATGTATAGTCCAATTTTCGTAATTGTACGTGGTCTATAAATATGCAATCTGGCGGTTTAATCAACGTGTTGTATTATTTTGCTCCTCACGGTAAGTATTGATTTTTTAGTACAGGTAGTAAGAATAAGAGCCGTATTTAATGAATATCAAAAATTAAAATTTGTTCGTGAAGAGATTCTATTAAACCCCATTGTTATCATTCCAACATTCTAACTTACATCGTCAATTTCAGTATTTAAATAGAGAGGAAAATTAACTACTCGTACCAAAAGAAGGGCTACAAATTACTCGTAATAAAACGAGCTTATAAAGAGTGAAAGTTAAATCTTAGACTTCACCAACGAGAGCACTTAGTGAAAAAATCCATAATCTCCCAGATGAGACGTCCTTTCCTTTGTGTGGCCCTCCAGTAGTGTGCACCTCTCCAGTACTGTGCACCCCTCCAGTACTGTGCACCCCTCCAGTACTGTGCCTAACTCAAGGCCAAGTTAAAGATCCTCAAGATATAGTCTGTACGTTGCGTCATGCCTTCTCTCCTCTCCACATCCATCCTCGTTTCTTTACATCACCCACAGTCTTCTCTCCTCCCCTACATCACCCACATCCTCCCCTCCTCCCCTACATCACCCACATCC
>VCRD01005628.1:18249-45153 GCA_006783055.1 Trinorchestia longiramus
AAGATTTGCTCGAGGGCCTACAGGTACTAGCGACTTGAACACGTCATTGCTGGCATGCTGTGACTCAGGCCGCTCCCAGACCCATGTTCAGGTGACTTAGAGACTGCTACTGAGGTTATGGTGAGTCTGCTACCTTACTAGTTGTCTGGTGCGCACAACTAGTTGTCTGGTGTGCACAACTAGTTATCTGGCTCAAGAACACCATCTTCATTTACAGTTGATGAAAATAAATATGAATACTTCACCGAGCAAGACTCTGAAGCATTCCGGAAAAATGCAAAGTGAAAGATAACTTTCAAAACATTGCAAATGAGACAAACTTTATACCTTGGTGTCAAAGACAGATTTCAGAAAATCTTCTCATAAACACACAACAGATGATGAAAAAGTTGAAAATGTATTATCTAATCATCCTGCTTTAGCAAAAAACAAGCTATGAGTGACAATAAATAGAAGCAGTGTGAGGATCACAGTTAATGTATGTGTATGTATGTGGGGCACTGAGTGTTACAATAAATAGAAGCAGTGTGAGCATCACAGTTAAAGCATGTGTGTGTGGGGCTGAGTACAGTTTTTCAAGGACAGGAGACAACAGCATTGTAGGGAGCAGAGAGTGAGGTTTGATGGTAGATGCCAATGCACCAGAACACATAACCTTGGAGATCAAATTCATAAACAACAATAATTAAGGGGTGTAAGTAAGCTATGCTATAAGTCTGATGGAAGAAATTAGTAAACTGTCTTAAAACTAGATGGGAAACATACATGAAAGGACTCCCTCTCTTTTCTAGGTAGATAAAGTTAAAAGGTAAACAAGAATACAAGTGCAGCATACATGGGAAATAAATTGCTTTGCATAAAATTATAGGTATGGTGGACACTTGGAGAGTTAGATGCATTGTAGATCGGAGAAGGCAATGTTTCAAGTATGACCACATACACTAAATGGGTTTGAGTAACTGTTAAAATGATGAACAAACATTTATGCTAAATTGAAAGAGGAAGTTAGATTGTAAAATGAAAGAATTAGGTAGTGATGAACAAGAGAAACTTACAACATCTTGCAAGAATGTACAAAGCAAGTAACCCTTTGTTGGAAAATTGGGCCTATGTATTGGGAATCCAGAACTTTCTATGGCCAAAAAAATTCCTCATTAACTAATGAAGATATCAATGGTTTCTTCAAGATAGATGGGATTTGAAGCTGATGATGTGACTAAAGCAAGGACATCTCAGCAAACACACAAACATACCACACAACAATACAACTATTTTTTGTCATTCAGCTCTAGAGAAAAACAGTAAAATCCAAAGAGTTCTGGGAAAGCTTCAAAAGTTAAGCTAGAAAATATGATCCCTGCAAGTCTGTCACATATTTACCAATCTTTTCAGGACAAATATTGGATTATAATTATTCAAGACCAAGATCCTCTTTGATCCTCTTTGAAGTAAAAGCCAATCCTAATGTGCCTTGATAATACCCCTGATACCTTTGCAGATAATTAGGAACTTATGAGATACACTGCATTTAAAGAATTACCAAATTGTCTAAAAACTATGGCAGAAGCATCACCAAAATGTTTTATATCTGGTTTATTAATTTTTTATGTTCATTATAGTTGCTACAAATCAAGAGAAATTTCAACATTGTAATTCATTACCAAAATTAACAATAAGCACAAATTCAATACCATGATACTTAACACATTGACTATGTGTCAGCACATATGTGTACTACAAGGTATACTATTTGAACCACAATTTTGAACAACCATCAGCAAAGTGTTACAGACAATTTTAAGTCTAGATATTATTTCAAAGGTTAGTATAATTTCCTTCTGTGTGTTTACCTGATTAACTTGTAGACAATAATATTACTAAGCAGGCACACAATAATATTATCACACAGAAATACAATAATATTGCAAAACAGAGACAATAATATGGCCAAGAAAAAATGCAAGACTTAACCTAAATAACTTAGTAATTCATAATAAAGGTTAAACTTCACAAAATAGCTTAGAATGAATTAGGTCCAGTTTGCTTATTAAAGGGCAGATGTCACTACAGCTTCCAGTTTTGGCAATTATCTATAGTGAAAAACATTACAAAAAAATGCTAATGTTATCATTAAAATCTTTTATAAAATACTTTAGGCAACTAAAATCAATAGAATAAAGACATCAAAATATCTCTGTTTCTACATTGGGGAATTTAACTTATCAGTCATCAGACTCTCCACCATGCACTACAGGAGGGCTTCTTGCCACCCTAATAATATTCAAGAATTTTTCTCTAATTCATTAACACTTATTCTTATATTTTTTTAGAAAACCAATGAAATTTTACAGCTTCTGAGGTAACTATTTTTCCTTAAGATTTACCAAGTGACATTGAAGATCAAGCCATGCCACCTAGATGATGATGCTGAAACTATACTCTGTATACTGGGTTTGAAAACAATTGCAAAATAACACAGCTCTATTATTTTCTCCACACCATTAAAGTAGCCTCTTTGTACTCCCAAACCCAATGTACTTCCTAAAAGAAGTACATACTACTTACATTTTTTTTAAATTGAATAATGATAATGCATATATACATAATTCTGGTACAAATTTACACAATATTCTAATCCTAAAAGACAGTTCAACCAAATAAATGCCAACAGGCATCTTCCATCACAAACACTTCCAAATAAACCACAAAATGATTTAAGAAAATTCAGTACATACATCAATAAAATCTTTGAGATTAAATCAGAATTACATGTTTCACATAGTTATACATCTGTCAAAGCATTTAATAATCCTACAAATTTATGCCTCATTCAAAACAATCTATGATGCATATATATCAATCAATATTTATAAGATATAGATGATTGATAGATATAAAATGGGTACCATGGTACACCTGTAAACTGTCTGTAAAATACATTAGCTGTACTTGTATGACTGTACTTGTACAGTTATCACTGTACTTCTATATCTAATCAGCTTGACATTATTGACAGTACCTTCATGAACAAAGATACACGATTACTGATGTGCACACACAGATGCCCACTTACAAAAACTACTCGGACCAGTCATTATATATAAACAGAAATCAGATATAATATATAATAAATAACGATCATTTTACCTTTGAAAGCCTCAGCAATAGCGCTGCCAAATCGTCTGGAGAATACGACACTTTCAACGGCAGCACAATTATTGGATACAAGTGATAAGTTTCAAGCCAAGCAGAGGAATATTATGCGCGGTATTAACGCAGTCAGAACCATAAAAACATTATGAAGTTAAAATTAGAAAAGCTTTTTGAAGTGGTCAAATTCACACTATAAGCAAGTTACATTAACACGACGCTTCACGCAAGAACTCACAAACAAAGAACACGCACGCACCACCCACGCTTCCCCGAGTTCATTGTTTGTTTACAGGAGATCAGCTGGAACAGCGACGGAATTTAGATTTCGAGAAAATTTTTCTCGTTGTGCCAAAAATTACCCTAAAAGTACACGATACATTTGGCCTGGAAGATAGACGTAATCTGATATCAGTGTATTTGTAGACTCAATATAAATAATGCATGCATAATTTTAAACTTCACATCTCAAGAACATAGATGGTGTATGAGGATATTAAATTTTTAGTTTATAATTTTATTACCAGAATTAATTGATTTTCTCTTATGAAATAAATTCATATCTTCTATGAATATCTTCGAAACTATTTTAGTCATCAGAAAATTAGAATAAAAGGAAAAAAATTGTTCACTTAATTACATCAGTTTCTTCTTCAATGTAAATGGTTCTAATACCTTTAAGAAATAAAAATTAAGGTTTGGCAACGAGTATTTTCCACTCTGGGGGAATGGGTATTTTGTTTTCGTTATCGTTTTTATGGGGGTTCTTCGAGGCAATCGGCTTCGTAGTTTGCCAATTTATTATTGAACACGATTAAAATCAGAGTACATAGAAGTTGGGTCCAAGATCGAAGACCAAAACTGAGAACTTGAAATCCTTTAGACCAAAACCGTCAGAGAGACTGAAGCGCGAATAGCATAATTGTTGCTCACTGAGTAATGGTTGTGAAAACACTGACGGGCTTTGGTCTTAAGACTCGTGGTTGACTATGATCTTCCATAGACGAGAGTTATAATTTGAAGTCACAACTACAATTAAATTTTTCACTTTAAAATGCTAGTCGCAAGTGGCGTGAAATAAGTATACAAATTAATTCTAAAATAGTACTAAATTTATTTACATTTTATACTACAATAATCATGATATTTTAGCGGCACTAGAAAGGTAGTTACATCTTTAATAAATCAGGTTGTAACAATAGTTCTGTCCATTATTGAGTCACAATTTTAAGGCATCTTTGCATACACAACTATACCTACACCTCACATTTCCACAAGAAACTAGATAAATACCACACAGAGCTTTCCCAAGCTTGAAAACAAAATACTCGGCCCCCCTCCAATACCCAAATGCACATGACACCCCACACCGCCACACCTAGCATCAATTCCCCTCTAGGGTAACAAAACAAAACAAACCTCAACTAGACGTAAGCCCCAATCGGCTACAACCACAGTCTGAACTGCACGACTACCCAACTACACTTAGACGCTCAGCCCCAACCAGAGCCATGCCCCTCCACCACCAACCCCGATTATCAATGAAAAAACAACACTTAACTCCTTATACAGACCAGCCACAAGAACAAACCCCATGGACAGACCCCCACCACTCAACACATGTGCGCAGAGCGCTCATTTCTATTCCCCTCCTAGTATCTCTTTCCGTTTTACCCCTATACTTAGGCACACCCTGTGCCAAACTATCCCTCAAATCTTTCTTACTGGTACCGACCGACCTACCTGCATCAATTTGACTTATGAATCGCATATTTGTAGCTATCTAAAGCACCAAAATGGTATTTTTTCTTTCATATTTTGCTAAAATTATTATATTAAATGACTATTGTTGATCCAAATGTTTTGTAAAGAACACATTAGATATATTTTACAGTTTGGATTTCATAAGGTTAATACAGAAACTTCATCATCAAGATTCCACAAAACTAATTATGGAAATAATGTGATGAATATTTAGGGGCAAAGAAATTTTTTCCGGGTGATGTTATTGTAGTGGCGGCGCTTCGAGAGCAGTGATATGATTGTCTTCGCCGATTGCAGATATATTCATGAACTTCATCAAAATCAGAGCAGAAATTGAGATCGAGACCGAGAAAGGAATCGAGACCGGAGATGAGACAGAGACTGTAATCGGAAGTGAGACTGTGAGGCCGCTAAAATATCGCAATCATTCTAGTATATCCTAGAAGACGATTACAAAAAAATATGTATAATTTTAGTAATATTTTACAGTTAATTTTATACCTACTTCAAGCCGTTTATCACAAGTATTTGAAGAGCGAATTTTAATCATAGTGGTAACATCAAACTAACTTTCGTCTTGAGAAGACGATAGTCAACCACCAGCCTTTAGGCTACGTGGCCGGCAGTTCTGTCTCGGTTATTGCTCAGTGAACGCCACTTGCATTTGCGTTTCAGTCTTTCTCTCTGACGGGTGAGTTTTTTTGACAATGTGTTACGAAGTTTTGAGTTTCACTTACGTAACAGATATTTTTTGAACTTTTTATTTTAGCTTAGCCTAGATGTTCCTCTGTAGGTTTAACACTTCGTTTAATCTCTCAATAATTTGCGATTGTTTTCGCTAATTCGACGGAACTTTTGTCGTACATTATTTCATAATGCAGCAAGTGATTTGCTTACTTTTTGCAGTATTTGTTTTATATTCATATTGTTTAGATTTGATTTTTGCCTCGCAGTCCGTAGTTCAAAATGCAATATTGTGATCCTCCTTTGTGAAACTGGAAGCAACAATTCTACGATTTCCTTTGTGAAGCGGTGTTGAAGCCGTGTGTAATTGACAGCTAAGTTGTATTGCAAAGTCTCATTCCAGTGTGGCACGTTCTTATTCAAATGATTCAAATTGTGCTCGAAGAATTTGTTGTGCTTTGATTCGCGTTACTCCAGGATTATTTATGAATCAAATGATATATTATTAATAATGATATTGTGTAAGACAGCCAATACCGTCTAGTTTCGTGTCCCTCTATTCTCTACGTTCACGTATTTATGACTGGCATACTAAAAGATCGACCAGCCATTTTAATACGGTTATTAAATTTCATGGTCTCGTTAGAGAAGCTGGCTATCGGCATCTTAGTTCGTATTTCCTGTTAACAGCCAACTAAATTAGGTACGGCGCTTTAATTCCTTTACTCGTCAGTTTTCTTGTAATTTTGTCTAGTGATATTGATTCTTTTGCTAAATTTTGTATTCATTTCGGGTTAATTATTGGCCTTTATCCGGACAAATTTCGGTTTACAGAGCTCAAGTTTTCACCCCTCAGTCTAGCCCTCAGTCTAGCCCTCAGTTCTCAGTTTTGGTTCTCGATCTCGGCCTCAATCTCTGCACTGCTTTTAATGAAGTTTATAAATAAATCTGCAACCTACGAAGACGATCGTATCTCTGCCCTCGAAGAACACCCACTTAACGACAATAACGGAAAAATTCTCCTGTCCCTAAAAGACCTGCCCAGATAAGAGCCAATAAGTAACTTGAAATTAATAAACTTTGGCAAAAAGAATCAATATCTCGAGACAACATCACAAGGAAACGGACAAGTAAATAATTAGAACACTGTACTTAATTTAGCATGCTGCTACCAAAACAAACAAAAACAAACATAAACGTATATATTTTTTACAGGAAATACGAACTGAAATACCGATGGCCAGCTCCTCCAGCAAGATTATGAAATTTAATAACCGTATCAGAATTGATTGGTAGATCTTGAGTGTACCGGTAGTAAACACTCGAACGTAGAGAAACGAGTGACACGAAATTAGACAGTGATATTCACTGACTTGTACAACAGTTATTATTAAAAACATGTTATCATTGGGTTAATACATTTATTCTGGAGCAACGTGAATAGAAGCAGAACAAATTATTCAAGCACAATTTAATCCTTTGAATGAAAACGTGATCACACTGGAATGAGATTTTGCCATACAACCTAGATTTTAATTACACGTGCCTTCAAAACTGCTTCACAAAATTAAATCAACGTTAGAACTATTGCTTCAGGCTCCACAAAGGAAAATCACAATAATGCATTTTGAACTACGGACTGCGTGTCAAAAATCAAATCGAAACAACATGAATATAATACGAATCCTGTGAAAAGTAAGTAAATTACTTGCCGTGTTGTAATATACGGTGCGACAGGCGTTTCGTCGAATTAGCGAAAACAGACACTATTTAATGTGAAATTACATGGACCGTTAAACACCAAAAATAGGAACATCTAGACTAAGCAATTGCCATTAATTAAAAATGGTAAATTTCAAAGCATATCTGGTACGTAAGTGGAACGCATAGTTATCTACACATGCTGTCAAAAATAAACATTTATTATGATCTTACCCGCCAGAGAGACCGCAACGCGAATGCGAGGCGGTGACGACCTTCCTCGAGAAATCTTCAATAGAAAATGGCGAGCGCATGTAGCCTAAGGCTGGATGTTGACTATGGTTTCCTCATAACGAATGTTCCAATTTGAAGTTACAACTACAATTAAATTTTGACCTTTAATTTCTAGTCGCAAACGGCGTGAAATAGATATAAAATTAACTCCAAAATATTATTAAAATTAATTACATTTTTTTGTCATCGTCTCCACGATCATGGTGAATAATTACGCTATTTCCGAGGCACCATAAATGAAAAGACTTATAGAAGATGGTTTTCACTTTCCAAAAATGATGACTTCAGTCCAAAAGAGGACCCAAGAAAAGGACGCTACAAAGGACTCAATTCTGAGGAATTGCAGGCTGTCATTGATGAAATCCCTACCAGTACAACTAGAAAACTGGGCAAGGAGTTTAGGTCTTATAATTTTACGATACATGGTCGTATACCTCACATTAAGCTTCTTCCTCAGTTTTCTTATTGTATTGGTAGGGTTTTCATCAATGACAGCCTGCAATTCCTCAGAATTGTGAACTTTTGAACTGCTAGGGGATTTTAGTAGTCAAAGTTATCCGTTTCAATCTTATTTGCTCGTGTGACCTGTCTCGAGGAGAATAAAAGAACTGGTTTTAGTCTCATTTTTCTTGTTTTCAGACAAAGGTAAATGCAAGATCTTCAGATCCTCATGAGGTAAATAGGTCAGTCCAGATCTCCAGGAGGTAAATAGGCCAGTCCATATCTCCAGGAGGTAAATAGGCCAGTTCATATCTCCAGAAGGTAAATAGGCCAGTCCATATCTCCAGAAGGTAAATAGGCCAGTCCAGATCTCCAGGAGGTAAATAGGCCAGTCCAGATCTTCAGGAGGTAAATAGGCCAGTCCAGATCTCCAGGAGGTAAATAGGCCAGAGTGTGTAGAGCACATACAGCGAGTAGAGGACCCCCAGGTCAATGAAATTCTATATATCACGCCACATGGTTAAGGTGTAATTAAACTGGGTAGCTGAAGGTGAGTCTTATTTATAAGTAAAACCGCGTCAGATGTTGTCATAGCACTACGCTCTAGTCGGGAATACACCAAAGGCTATTGTTAATTAATATAAAAATATGACAATAATCTGTGATAAATACACGTGTTTTAATTGTAAAAACTTAGTACAATTTTATGCAGGTTTAAATCTTTTTTTTAGTAGTAAAAATGAAGACCTATTTTAATGCTCTTAAATTCATGGTATTTAAAGGGGTAGCTCATGCTACAGAATTGAGGCCTTTGGAGGGTCCTTTTCTTGGTTCGTCCTTTAGGCTGAACTGATACTTTTTGAAACGTGAAAATCATAGTCTCCAGGTCTTTTCATTCTTCACATCATCTCCATATTTTTTTTCAGGAACTTTGTTGCTGAAATTGCTGTATTGCCCTTTTGATATTCAGACAGTAAAATATGCCCAATGCGTTCGTTTTTGGAGTATACATTTGAGTCAACAATAGTTATTCCTCATAATAATTTAACAAAATGTAAAAGAAGAAATATTATTTTAGTGATTTAGATGGCTACACATGTGTCATTCATAAGTCAAATTGGTGTAAAGATGCCGTAAAATTATGACTCAAAAAACGGACAGAACTTTCCTTAAAACCTGATTCTTGCATTTGATGAGCAGCTTGCTGGACGTTGTTGCAATTCTAATATAAAATATGACCTCAAATGAGCTGAAAACTCAACATTTGCATGGTATACAGTAATTGAGTACAATTACAGAAAGATTTTCTGTGGTTTATATTTTTCTATTTCAAGTAAATGACAATAAAAACGGGAAAAGTGTTGATAAAAAACGTTTCATTTCTAATGAAACTCGTTCAAGAAATATGATCAACATAGATTGTTTGGAAACCGCTTTGATACAAGTATAGGGCGGCGTATAAGTATGTAACAACCCCTTTTTCAATATTATTCGCAAAAAAATATGAAAGGTAAAGAGATCGGGATAATTGTAAATAATAACGAATATCTTAAAGTTTAATTCATAATTAACTATGGAATATATTAGTTTTTAGATGACGTTCTTTATTGTCGAACAAAAATGTACTCTTTTAATGACGCTTCTTATTACTTTACTCAACATCTCTGAAGTTATCGTGTTAATTTCCTAAATAATTTTGAGTTTAAATTCCTGCAAGATATCGGGCTTCTCAATGTAAATTTTCCCTTCAAATATCCCCAGAGAAAAAAATTGAGTAGGTTTAGATCTGGGAAACGGGTGGCCACGGTACGTCACCACAGCGCGAAATTATTCGATGTGAAAAATTTATTTTAAAATGACCATTGATTCACTTGCTGTATGAGCCGTAGCTTCATCTTGTTGAAACCAGATATTCTTTGTGTTCATGTCTTCCACCTGACATAACACGGAGAATATCTGGTTCAACAAGATATAAATTTTGGGAAATAAAATTATAATTTTAGTCAAAGGATGCATGGCTACTACGAGTGGCTGTTCAGGTCGACATGCAGAGTCATGATCAAGTGAAGTTGTCAAGTATTTTTTTGTGGTACAATAATTAATCTCAATTACGTTTACTTAGGAATATCTGTCAATCCATAGGTACATCAGGTGTGTAGTCCAGGTGAAGACTGCCTGTCTGGCATGTCTGCACAGACAGATCTGTCATATTACAGCATTTTATTAACAAGCTAATGAGCATGAACGAAGGTTAAGAAAATATGATATTTCACACAGAAATGAAATATTATATTATACATTATGTTTACTGCACCTGTAGTATGTGCAGATTACATCTGAACCAAGGACGTGCACCGCCATATAGCTGACTACGCTAGCGGAAGCCATTGCATTCTTAGTAACATAACATTTTCTATCGGACAAATTGATCAAAAATTACTTCTTTCAAGCAATAGAAGGGATAATAAGGTTTTACAGTGAATTTAAATAGTTTAAAGCACTGTAATGCTTTGAAATATCAATTTTAACCGGACTTAAGATGTTTTATTGTATGAGCTTAGTGGCCACTTTATAGAAAGTCGAGTTGCTGCAGTTTTAGACTTTACAAATTGATTATAGGTAAACCTTTTCCAAAGCAAACAACCAAACATACAAACATTCACGCATATAAACGAACAGACATAGAAGCAAAAACCTACCAAATTGCAGCGATTAGTCAGCCAACCGGGCCTTCTTGACAGAGGTCTGAAGAAGGACTACATTCTTTTGCTAGTCTTTCTTTGAGGGGTTGACAGCAAATTTGAGGGGTTGACAGCAAATTGAGTGAGTGTAGTAGTCAGAATACTGCCTTTCTTTGACTCGTACAGTTCCTTGACGTCTGCAACTGATGCCGTGTTTCATTGTCAAGACTGATCTTCTGGCTCTTCTCACTGATCCAGTTGTTGCGGATGCAGTTGTTCAGCAGATGTAGTTCCAGTTGTTTAGCTCCAGTTGTTTAGCAGATGTACTGTGTCTAAACGGAGAAACCAGACACGTTTGTTGTCAAGAGGATACTTGGCTGTTGCACTGCAAGCACCTAGTGATTAGAATAGAAGTGGCCTTGCAGTCTCGGTTGTTTTCGGCCATGCCACTCAGCAACCCACCAGAAAATTAAACGGTTGGGCGAATCTGTGCTTCATCTACCAAGAGAAACACATTCTTCAGCTGCAGTGTCTGGACTTTGTCAAATGTTTCCCTCAGCACCAGGTCCTTGTCAATAGATGAAGTGATGTACTGCAGCTTGCGTTTGCATGGCAGCACAAAAAAGTCTCTGAGCTGTTCATAATTACACTTTGGGTATGATTGAAGAGCAAAACAATAATCATTCATGGAAAATTGCTTCTGTAATAAAAGTTCCAACTGATGTGTCAAAAATACCAACTTTTTCTCCCTCTCGGTGTGGACACAGGCTGATGAGTGAGCTTGAAGAAGAGTGACAACATTTTGGATCGTTTTGTCAAACGGGATGTCATAGTGCATTGCCAAGCGCACAGTTTCGTCGAACTGAGTATACGATCTCAAATCATTGTTAGGATGAAGTATCTTAAACAGTGGTACACTAATGCTGTTCTTGAACGCACTGAGCGTTAGTGGGGAACACAAAGTGGGCTTGTTTTCGACAATCACAGACAGGCTGCATTCACTGAAGTAGCAGTTTATGAACAAACACACAAGCCTTTCTTTCGATCTTGAAATAATCAAGTTCTTATACTGCTTCTGCAGGTTGCGTTCAGGTTTGAAAATATCAAATGAAGTAGTCTTATCCTTCTGCAGAAAATACCTCAGTTGTTGGTCTTCAACTTTCGCCGGGCGAGGTGCAGGTTTTGGAGATGGCAGACATGAAGCAGGCACATTGAAGATACTGGGAGGGATTTCACTTGTACACACAACCCCACACTTGTTCGGCATTTTTAATACATATAATTAGTAATAAACTTTGTAAACAAACAGTATCCACTTAGAAATGCAGCAATGTGCCTCGAAACAAACAACAATGTCCGATTCAAACCGAGCGACATACTGCGACAATGTTTGCACTGTGACAGATGGGGGCAAACTGAGCTTAGTGAACTGGCCTCCGCTACCGTAGTCAGCTACATGACGGTGCACGTCTTGTTTATAGTAGTCCTTGATCTGAACGTATGTATAGCCATGCTAAAAATAAAAATAAGGGGTATACACATATAAAACATCTATTGTATTTCTCTTTGAATGAAATAACACCCACTATTTGCAACAAATATTCGACACGTGGCAGGCATTATTTCTTGTTGGCGAATAAATAACAGTTAGAAATAATGAAGCTCATCCGTAGTTGAAAATTATTATTATTTCAGTAATGAATGTCGTCCTCTTTGTTCGGCTCCACGAAAGGGAAAAATTTCAAATATTGTAAAATTGAAGGTTGCACGTCATTAAAGACATATACAACATTTTCTAGCCAAGAGAACTGAGCTTTTACACTGAAACATTCCTTGAAATGATTAAAAACCTATTTTTAAGAAGTAAAGGAAGCTGTTCTGGAGCGGAGTGTTACTCGGCAAGGAGTTTGTTTTCATTTGATAACGTTTTGTGAACTAGTTTCTTGTACATGAATGGTCGTTCATTTTATTGCAGAAATGGGACATCGGCAGATCGAAGACTTGTTCTTATTTACCCAGCAAATGATGGTCGGAATTTTTCTGAATCGCTTCTTATTTTCTCACACTGATTGTCTGTCTCTGAATGCTGCAAAAAACTTTATTCAGGTCAAGAACTATTATTGCTTTGCTGTTGCTGGGACTTGGAGCAGCGAGAATTTTTTGGAGCTCGGAGCAGTATTCTATAAAAATGGCATACTATTAGGAATGCTATTCTATGACCTACATTCTGAACAGTATACTATTAGGAATACTATTCTATGACCTCTATTTCTAAAAGTATACTATTAGGCAGGCTGTTCTATGACCTATATTGCTAAAAGCATACTATTAAGAATGCTATTTTATGACCTGTATTCCTAAAAGTATACTATTAGGAATGCTATTCTATGACCTGCAGACCTGAAAGTATACTATTAGAAATGTCATTCAAAAACCTACACTCCTAAAAGTATACTGGTTAATTGCTTCCACTTTTCAACAGCGCAGATAGCATTTTTTGGCGTGTTATGACTTCCGCATGCATGCACTCAATACAAGCGCGTGTTCGAGCACTTGTATATGTAGATGTACGATATTCAGGGTCATCCAGAAAAACTGAACCGTTTGCTTAAGTGTTAATAACTTGTTGATTAGTAGCTTAATGAAAATGGTCTCAGTTTACTTCGATGCAGATGGTGGTTTTTCGTCTAAGCGCTATAAAGGAGAAAGAAACTTCAGCAATGAATAAGAAAAAGATCACAAATCGAATAATTGGCTCGCAAGTTATTAACATTGAAACAGCGAATTCGGATTTTTTAGGATACTCGCTACATTTGCATCCGTTAGGATGTTATGAGAGGCAATGAGCACGTGTTGATCATACAGTAAAAAATTACTGGCATTTTGGTTCACTGTTGTAACCAACCGGCTATTAGAAACACAGAAAACGGACCTAACATTTTCTATACGTCGCTCTGAAACTCCACGCTCTAGAGGGGACTGCTTGGACAGCCCACACCATCACAGTTGTCAGAAATGTTTCGAGAACAGTGAATTGTTAGTAAATAAACAACACAATTGCATTGATAGGCCCATTTTGGACGAGCACAAGTCAAAAAAGGCAATAATATTTCACTTGCGTTAAAAAAAGAAGTAATCTTTCAAGAAAGTACACCTCGTTACACGGTACATTTGTGTTCCTGAAAACCTTACAGCAAAGCGAAATTACCGTATTCCAAACCCATTATAACATGTAATAATAAGATATGTGTTCCCGCACATCTAAAGGCACCTCTACAGACATAAAAATAGTCACCGTAACTGTGAATTGACCGGATAAAAAATTGCCTTATAACGAGGACTTCACTGCAATGACTATATGCACTTAGTTGAGAGTTACTTTGATTTGTGGTTGTTAGAATAGGAATGAGAATAAAAATCAAATTACCAATAATAGATATGATGATGATGTTGATGATGATTATACTTTCAATAATAATAGGAATATAATTAGGAAGAAATGGGAATAACACTGTGAGGAAATGTAGAAATGAATGTTAGTTGAAATGATGATATTGTTCGAAATAATAATGTGTAAAGTAATAGAATGCTATCAATGATAAAATAATAATAATCATGATGATAATAAAGATATAAGTAATGACAACAATTTTGATAATAGTTGATATACATAAATGAAACAACAAATAATAAAAAATTGTAATAATAGTATAACAACAATAATACTTATAAATAAGGCTTGTGTAGCTGAATTAAGAATTATTTCTACACGAAAATAATGGGAATAGAATATACGTGTAAGCTGGTGTAAGGCGTTTAATCCTTCAATTTATTTCTATTTAAATACAGGGCAAACTGGCGCTTACAGTTAAAAGTGGCTCAGTTAACTGGGAGCGCTCCCACACACTCCCCAGTTTATTTGCCACTTGAAACTTCAGGACACCTGCACTAAAAATATACAAGGCCATCAGCATGAGTTCAATTTATTTCTGTCTATTATTTATTCATAAAAAACGGTTTAAAAATATCCTAGCTAAATGTGACGTAAACAAAGAACGTTGTCACAGCGTCGCTCAGGGATGAAAGACTGGGTTCGTCTTTTGATGAGACGTGAGAGAGTTCAGGGTAAAATTTATGTGGATTACCCTCAAAAAATGCGTCAGAATATTTTGGCTGGTATTTTTGTTATTGTGAGTCCTTTTCATCGTGTTTAAACTTTCCTGGCTTTTGCTTCTTAACACTTGCACACTGTTGGTTTCTGCTGAGTTAATTTAACTGCACATAAATGGTTTCTGATAAGTTATTTCCACTTGCTGCCTAAATGGACGCGTCTTAATGAGCCTCCTCAATAATAGCGACAGGATTGAAAGTATTCTCAGTTTGTTTTTCTAGTCTAGTGCTTCACGTCTAATTTATGATGATGAATAAAGGAATAAAATTAAAGCTTCACTGCTCTCACATGGTAGACAAATCAAGTCAAAATTTGTTGCTTTCATTGGAAAAATTTGAAATATATATTCCCTTTCCCTGATATATCAGACAGTACAGCATCACACTGTACAACATCACACTGTACAGCATCACACTGTACAGCATCACACTGTACAGCATCACACTGTACAACATTACACTGTACAACATCACACTGTACAATATCACACTGTACAGCATCACACTGTACAGCATCACACTGAACAGCATCACACTGTACAGCATCACACTGTACAGCATCACACTGTACAGCATCACACTGTACAGCATCACACAGTACAGCACCACACAGTACATGGAATTGGGTTTTCAAATTATTCTTCAATCTAACATCTTAAGACTAGTGATGCTGCTTCCAGGGATTGTTCCCGTCCTCTGTGGTGCTGCTTGAGGTATTAATAGAAGCTCGTAGGGGCGCTAGATGAGCTCGAGGTACAGGCAAGTAGCTTAACTTATTTTTGTTCGGTTTAGAATAAAACTGCTGAACTCTGTCAAAATAAAAAAATTGAACATGAACAAGTATAGAGGTTTAATGAAACATAATTCATAAAAAATGAGTTTATACTGTTTTTCCGCCGTTAATGTCCTTCTACCACTTTATAATTTATTTTAGGGATCGACAGTGGAGTTCTAAAATGAAACTATCCATTTGGATGGAATATTGACAGGTGGACTTCCAATTAACAGATGTATTGTTCGTACTGGGTACTCGGATATTTCTCCACATTTTAAAAGTGTAAGAGAGCAAGAAAGTTAGGTGCAAGAAGGTGTTACAACTTTTACTGTTTCGACTTCCGTCTACACCACTGGTCTCCAACCCTGGTCGCGGACCAGTACCGGTCCGTGGATCAAATGGTACCGGGCCGCACAAGAAACGTTTAATTATTTCAATTTTATTCACTGTGATGTATTTTTCTCTCGGTTTTGCAACTTTCCATGGACGAGAAGTTAACCTGGCCACGGTAGAATTATCAAACATTGACCGGTACTCGGCGATAAAAAGATTGGGACCACTGCTCTACCTCATGTCCCCTTCCTAACACAGCGAGTTTTCAGCAGAAAATGCTTCTGACTCAACCAGACTCTTCAAACCATCCACGCAAACTTGCACCTGTGGTATGAAGCTATTTTAGACACGTATTTTATGGTAAATGACATAATTTTAGGGTTATTTGGCATTTGAAATGTCACTCGGATTCTTTAGTGCGAGTTAGTCCAATTTTATTGCATAGCTAGTGGAGTCATTTTAATCAAGTCGACAAATCCATATAAAGTTTCTTTACAATTCAACCAATTTATTACAAAAGGAATTAATGAGATATCGTAATTACATTATTTCTATTATGCTGAATGGTTATCAGAGTTTTTAATCACATTGTACTTGTGTACTTCAAACTCAAACATCCTGTTGACGAAAAAGGCAGATGAAAGGTTACGAATCTACAGAACTGCAGTGCACCCCACGCTAATAGTCCAATATAACATTACTTAAAGTATTACAGAAAAATATCTCTGTATGTATTAGATGACTTTTTTTAAATATATAAATATTTATCGAGGATTTAAGATTGTCATTTGCAGTGCTAACAATGTATATTGAAAGACACAACACTTTTTCCTAAAAATTGGTTTGTATCGAGCCGAGGTATTAACCCAACATGATTTAAAGAGTGAATTCATTATCAAAGAGGATTAATAACAACTGATACTAACATTAGTATTGTAATACACGTAAACCTACAACATTTGAAATGAACAGCAAACAGAATTAACAAAACATAAAGGTTATTGATTAATACAACGTCTTGTACTCGTACACTCTATGGCTTCAAAAACATGATCATTTGTCGATTCAGTCAATTTTTTAATTGTAGAAGAGAGTACCAATCTTGATGTGACTGCTATGGTATTCCACAAGTCTTGTTTCAAAGTAAATTGCCGACCATCAGCATAAATTTCTCTCATGACGATGGACCAGAAATTTTCTATTGGTTCAAATCTGGCGAATTTGGAGACCACAACATCAAATTGTCGTCTTTGAATCCCAACGAAGCGAGATATTGCTTAGTTGCTTTGGCTGGATGAGAAGGTGCATTGTCTTGCATCAACACGACCTTTTTTCAGAGCGACAAAGGCTGGTTTTCAAGCAAGTTAAAAGTGCTTAATTCCAAATTTCACAACATGAAGCTGAGTTAATTTTAACATCACAGGGAATTCATTACAGGTCCTATAAATTGGTCGTGTATCAACCTATTTAATGCGAATTAATTGATTGTCAGACATGCACTCTGTGAAGTCAATTAAGTATAAAGAGCAACTAAAAATAAACTGGCAAAGCAGTAAGGCTATTTCACAGCAGGACACAAACAGAGTAAAATGGACAAGGATTACAGTTTACAGGCTTCTCCATGGCCGTAACGCCCTGTTGCTGTGCTGTGCTTGTTTTACATTACGAGCGTCTTACATAAGCTTGTAATTATTTCTGTATATGTATCGGATTTACCGTGTGCTTCTTCCTATAAATGTAAGGGATTTATCGTGCACTTTTTCCTACATATGTAAAGGACTTCACATGAGCTTCGTCGAATAAGTGTAAAAGAGTTGCTGAAATTTTAATCGAAAAACTCGGGTAACGACAGCAAAACACGACTGCATTCACTTGAGTGTTCATCACACAGAACTGTGTCCAGGAATTCAATTAAGGCGGAAATGCGAGCCATAGAGTGATCTTGCGATCGGGAATGGGGAATGGGCAGAGAACAGCAACAGGTTGAGGATAAAAAATGACACTATCCTGAATCAGTGCAACTCGAAAGCCTCCAATTCCCATTCTCGATTATAATTTATACGAGCGATGGTTCTTAAATGAAGTAACAAAATCCCATACGAAGCTAGGAATCCGGTGTATACATTTCTATCTAGTACATAACTTAGAACCCAGTACATAGATTGGAATTCAATTTATAATTTGGAATTCAGTCAATAAAGATCAGTTCTGGAATGGAATGGAATGTAACAATACCTGACTTGCAAAAATGGTAGTTTGAATTCAGGAACTGGAACTTCAGGAACGTCAGGAATATCAGGAATGTTTGGACGGTCGGGAATGTCAGAAACGTCGGAAACTTTACGACTTGAAGGACCTAAAAAATTCAGCTTAATTAGACTACCGATTCTCAATTTACCTAGAGAGGTTCTTGACCAAGGGTTCTCCAACTACGCTGCAGTACTGAGAACATCAGTATTACTTTTTTACATCAAATTTTTTGCAGTATGTTACTCCGTTAAATCAAGCATGCTTTTTGCAGTACGTTTGCTCCTTTAAATCAGGTATGTTTTTTGCAGCATGTTTACCCCTTTATTTAGGTATGGCTTTTTGCAATACGTTGCATGCAGCAGTTTACAGGTACCACTGCAGGTAACTATTTTGTAATGCTGAAGCTAACAGAGGATAGTTCAAGATAACGAAAAAAAAAATAAAGCTATAAATAGCAAAATAGTATCCAGTAGTCCACTAGTGTACTGGACAGACGCTACTCTCGAGGATAAAATTGTCAACAGTATCCAGCAGACCACTAGTGTAATGGACAAACGTTACTAAGGAGTAGATCGTTAGGATTGTACATATAATTATTCAGATACAAAATATTGCAGAAGCACAAAAAATGTACGAAATGCTTGAATTCAGCAACACATTTATTTGTTATCAATGAAAATAAAATAACGCAATTAAACAGCTCGTCGTAGTTTAACGTAAATATTTTTAGTGAAAAACAACACTCCTTCTGTATTTAAAGGGGCTGCTAAACTTAATGACTACTACAATGTTTTTATGGATCCGTAAAATGACTTAAACTTAACTGTAGCCATAAAGTTAAACTTATTTTCAGAGTCACTTGAAACCAAATCGAATTTTGTCGGCGTAGGAAACAAAACTCGAGTCTAATTTCTGGAGATGACAATAAAACACCGATTTTAATTTTGGCGGGTCAAAAGACGAAATTCAGCGTATAATTTGGAACTAGCATAAAAATAATAGTCTAATTTTGGCTGAAAGATGAACAGAAACCTTGGATTCAATTTTGGCAGGAGTAGTATCACATCACCGAGTCTAATTTTGGCGGAATGAGAGCCACCCAAAAAAAGTCGATCGCGACATCCCGTGACTAAAAGCACGTCCGCAAAAATTCCTTTCCGTCTTCTTTTTGAAAGGTATAAATGAGCGAGGTGACGCATTGTCGACGTTACTGTCAACTCCCTGTCAGCGCGTTGACAGAAGTCGAGGCAGAGACAGAGCTTGTGAAGTATAGGCATTTTCCTGGGAGTTGCACCGTGGACAAGAGGTGCGCACTGCTGTTGGTGGTGGTGTGCGGCGAGGCTTGAAAATAGAAACTAGATTTCATGTAAATTTTGTTACACAATATAAATTCAAATAACATTTCCGAAGTGAGATATTTAATGGATTTGGAAAATGGTAAATAATTGTATCAATTTTTTTAATATAAATCCAATTATATAATAGACGGTGTATCTCCCTCTCTGTGTCCATTCCATTACTTTTCACCTATTACTGAAGAAAAATTACTGAACTGAAATCAGAACGGGCATGCATGCATGATAAGCATTGTATTGTGGATACCAAAGGCGCTAAATTACTATAGAGTTGGCCGTTTTTTTCCGTTATTAGCCTTTATCTACACGGCCATGTTATCGGTAGATAAGATACAGAATAAAAGTTCTGTTTGATTTATATCCATGAACATTTTTCGTATAAAACACAATAATTCATCTTAAATCTTTAACACAGTTGTCTTTATGATAATTTTAAATTACTCAAATATAAACCACGGGATTTCCACGGGAACTGTCTAGTTTTTGCATGATTTATTGTAGTAATTTTAAGCTGAATTTTGGTCTTAAAAAATATCACAGAGTGTTGACGATATCAATTCTAGTTCAGGTATTCAATTTTTTCATTTTGTGAGGATTCGTTCTCATTCGAGTTTTTGAAAGGTAGATTTTCATCAATGAATTTAATTCCTTGCAAAATTCTTTATGTGTGAGAGCTTTGTATTTAAAAACACTTTTCAACATCATTTCTGCCTTACATCAGCCTATTTTAACAGTGTAGAGTAAAAATCATTTATAAACTTTGAATTTAAGTATATAACTTTTTATAATAATACAAATTACAGTGCCCCCACTAAGACTCCTGAGCTCTTCTTGATTTTGCATCTGCATCATAAGGCTCATAGTTAAATGAAGTCCAGATCTGGAGATGATGTGGCAACGGCAAAGGATTTCTGGATTTCTTAATTTTCTGGAAAATCTAATTTTTAGGACGTTACCTTTTGGTAAACATTCCTGACGGTCACTCACGTGGAAATTAAATTTTATGGAAGCATGTATTAAAGACAGCAACCGAAAAAGGCAAAGTAAAAATTATTTCCGAACCAGAAAGTAATCAAAAAATCAGAATATCGACATTTTTTCGTCCTCAAATTTAGATAAAAATTGTTTTCTAATTGTACACTTGAGAGCTACAAGTTGTACAGAGGTGCAGCACGTACGAGGTGCATCAAGTTATAACACCTCCGATGTTATTCCTCAGGATTGGGAACATTTAGGTAAATGCAGATTGTTTTAAAATAAAACTGCACTCGTTGTGAATACGTAACAGAGATAGTACTGCACTGTACTGCGCACAGAACTCTAGCAGCAGTGGCGAGACTGAACACTGTTTTTGAGACTTAAAATGGCGTGTGGCGTCTGTGCTTCCATTGAGCTGACTGGCGCTTTACTATTAGGTTCCCGATTGAAAAAAGGCATCCATGTTTCATCCACTGTCATATTCAATGGGAAAGAAGTCCCATTTTTGCCGTCATCACGCGTCAACATTGGCTGGAAACATGCCACGCGCCCAGCCTTGTGGTCGTCCGTCAGGATTCGTGGCGTCTACCTGGAGGACACTTTTCACATTTCCAGGTCTTTATACAGGATTGTGTGTACAGATCCCACGGAAATACCAACTTTGGAGGCAGTGTGTTTCATTCTCGTTCGGCGATCCTCAGAAACAACTTTCTCCACTCGCTCGGTCATGTCGTTAGACCCGCTAGTACGAATCCGACGTTCCACTTTCTTTGAACTTAAGCACTCATGAACGCGCATTAGACTCATCCATGACACCATTACCACTTGTTTCACTTAACTGGCAATGAATTTCCATCGGTGCCACACCACTTAAATGGAGAAAACGAACGATTACACGGTGCTCTTATAATGAAACAGTTGTTGTTTTAAGTATCAAAAACATTCTTCACTCTTACCGCTGCTGCTAGTGTTTTATGTGCCGCTCAGCGGGCAATCTCTGTCATGCATCCACAACGAGTGCACGCGTATTCTAAAACAAGCCGCATGTTTCTATCTGCTTTCAGTTATGAAAAAACTATTGGAGCTTTTAAAACTTGAATGTACCTCGTACAATAGCTTGACCGTGCTAACACAATATATAAACTGAAACAACACCATGACTGTACATAGAACTGTCCCATAGATTGCATGACAGTTTATTTGGGATTGTCAGTCCCGCAGCGGTTGAAGAACAACAGTGGAAACCCAGAGCAGTTTGAAGCAGGCTGAAACAGTGCAGAGGCAGTTAATAGTAGTTTTGGAGCCGTTAACTAACAGTTTTCAGGTAACATCAGAAACAGCAGCTCATTCCTATGTCTAGTTAAGCCTTCTAGTAGAGTTGAATTGGTCCAGTTTGGTGTCGTTTACCCAGAATAACAGACTGGTTTTTGCCCAAACATTTATCCAGATCTTGACCAGTTTTATACCATTTACCTAGATATTTACCCAGATCTTGTGTATGTAGTGTGATAACATATACCCATATCTTTTCTATCATATGGATTGTGATGACATTTACCTAGATTTATCCATATTCGAGTATTAACCCAGATCTTGTGTAGTTTGCTGACATTTATCAAATAAATTTTATAAGTTTCTCTACGTATATTATACTTGCTTTCCAGTGTGTGGTACTAATATTTTTTATTTACTTTATTTCGTATTAAGAAGCAATAATTTTTTAGACACCGTCGTTGGACCTTCTTTCTCACTGATGTTTTTTGATTCAAGTTATGTTAAGCACATTTTGTTTTGAAAAAAATCATCGTCCGGAAGTGGAACTCAAACAATGAGCTGAAAATTCACAAACTTTTGTTACTGAAGAGGAATTGTCTTAACTCTGCATTTCTCTATCGTAATTCTGTCGTAACTCTGCTGACTCCGTCTGAACACTATATTAACTCTGTCTTAGTTCTGCTGACTCTGTCTGAACACTATATTAACTCTGTCTTCGTTTTACTGACTCCGTTTTAAAACTGTATTAACTCTACCTTAACTCAGTTGACTCTGTCTGAACACTATATTAACTCTGTCTTAGTTTTGCTGACTCCGTCTGAACACTGTATTAACTCTACCTCAACTCAGGTGACTCCGTCTGAACACTGTATTAACTCTACCTCAACTCAGGTGACTCCGTCTGAACACTACAGTATATTAACTCTGTCTTAGTTTTGCTGACTCCGTCTGAAAATTCTCGTAAAGCTGTCCTAGCTCCGTCTTAACTTTGTCGCCTGTCTGTCGTAACTCTGTATCAAATTTTGTACTTGAACTCGCACTCAATGACTGTTCGATATGTTTAACTGGGACAATAGAACTGCAATATTCTTACTGGAATATAGTCTAAATAATATTCTAACTGGAATATATAATACGACTATAATAACTAGAATATTGTTTCAGAAATACTGTAACTAAAATACTGTCTTACGAATATCATACCTGGAATATTGCCTCAGGAATATTTGAAGTGGAATTTGGTGACCTATTCAGCACCCCGAAGAAAAAAAAAATTTTTAATTATCGGAAAGATCAGCTGAACAAGCACATGAAGTTCTTTTACTTCTGAAAATGGTGAGTATTTAATTAATATTGTCTTCATAATCATCAATATTATTATAACAATACTGTTATTCATTAAATTAACATTGAAAATGCTTTATTTATTATTATTTGCAATGCTAATTTTTTCATTAATACATATAAATACTAAATGCATTAAAATAATTGTAGTGTTTGTATTTTTATGTATCATGTGGCGATTCTAACGATAAAGTTTTTTATATAAATAAATCCTGAATTATTTGCATACTTCTATTGCAAACACAACTGTCGTGTCAGCATTTTCCTCGCTTCTATACATTTTTAATTTTATTGTTTAATGACAACATAAATTTTTTGCACTGTCAAGAAATCTATAACTACTCCCAAAGGGCTTTAATTATAAAGGATTTGAAAATGCTATGTTAATGCATATGTCATGTATCAAATTGATTATGAAAACGATTTTTTGTAGTCTTTTTTTTGCGAGTGACTTATGTTATATTTTTTCTTAAATGTATTTTCCATTGTTGTAGGATCACTAACGTATCTACATATATAATACACAGTGTATATCTATCCCTTTCTTTCTATCTGGGTGTGTGTGTGTCCCATTACTTCCTATTACTGAAGAAAAATTACTGAACTGAAATCAGAATGAGCACACATGTATTATAAGCATTGTGTTGTGGATACCAAAGCCGTCAGATTACTATAGAATACGCCATTTTTTCCTTCTTTTCCTACATGGTCATGTTATTGGTAGATAAGATACAGAATGGAAGTTTTGAACGTATTTACGAAAAACATTTATTTAAACCGCAACAATTTGTCTTAAATCTTTTATACATTCATCTTTATAATAATATCAAATTAGTCAAATCTAAACTGTGAAATTTTCAAGAAAACTATAATATCTAGTGTTGTTAGAATAAGTGCCATGCAGCAAAGCAGGAGGATGAGCGTATCACAGATACCAGCAACAACATCACCGCGAACTGGTAAACAACGAAGAATAGGCGAACGAAAACAGAGCAGTTTTACAGGGTGTCCATAAGTCCTTTACCATTGATGATATTTTTTTATGATATTTCATTCAGATTTGATCTATTGTATTAAGTGTTTTTTAAAGTTTTTAATTACATTTTGCATTCGTGTGTTTCAGAGATCCTGTTTGTGAAAGAGGTGCTGTTGAGACTTTATGAGACTTTTATAAGAGACTTTATGGACACCCTGTAGATTGAATAGTTGAAAATATTACGACTAGTAACTTTTGTTCTCTAAATAGAGTAAGAAGAACATATGTTTGATGAACTAAGTAAATTTCCAAACGCTTTCAATCTTCTAGTGTATTTACATTGTTTACGTCTTATGTCTTGACGATGTCTACGTATCTCGTCTACGTCTTATGTCGTCTATGTCTACGTATCTCGTCTATCTTATGTCTTGTCTATGTCTACGTATCTCGTCTACGTCTTATGTCTTGTCTATGTCTACGTATCTCGTCTACGTCTTATGTCTTGCTGTCTATGTTTCTCAGGAAGTTACCCGGGAAGTAAACTTTTTCATTGGGCAGGATTTTCTGGTTGCCGTAATTTCAAATTAGCAAAATAATTTAACTTCTATATTGGACATCAGGGTGATCATTTGAGCACTTGTAATATGAACCAAATAACACTTGAGAACAAATCCTCTCCCGTAGTTTTTATTTCACACTTCTACGTTGCTTATTTATTGAGTTATAAGCGTTCACTTTTGACCAGTTTTCTTTGTATCTCATTGTAGTTTCATGAAATAAAAGAGAACAACATTTTAGCTACTTTTTAATAATGACTGAAACTTTACATATTTTAAATGGATCTTTTAGAAGTTCCATAAGCTAAAAATTCATGCTTATGCGCTTCTCCATTACATGCAAAGAAGTATCTAATTTTAACGAAATAAATTTTGCGTACAGATTTTGGCGGTTTAACCTCTTGAGTCCCCCAAGTCTGACGAATATTTTAAATATCAAAAAGTCTTTTGCTTAACACATGTTCTGGGACCTACGCCGGACAGTATTCCAAAATCTAAGCATACATCAACTCATTGTTGAAGAATTAACTATAGGATGGGAAAGTATGATGCCTTACATACATGTATTTCAAAAGGGCACATATCATTTAAGTAAACCCATCAACTTATTAATAAATGTTTAAATTTCTTCTGAAAACATGGAGGTGGAAATGTAACGAATTTCTGCACATGACTACTCAATGCAAATACACACAAGCATTATGACTCTTAAGTGATGTTAAACTCTCTCACCTTAAATTGTAAATCATTTCGGTTAAAATGGGAGTAGTTTTGTATTTCTCACAGGTAATGAGGGGTACTCGGTGTCGTGGGTGGTCACTTCTGTGAACGATTTTTGTCGAAACTTGACAATTGAAACCCGCCAGAATGTTCTCCCTGGATTGCTTCAATTTGGAGTTGTTTTTAACCCATTTTTGTTGAATTTGATAATTATAAACATATTAATAATAATAATGATTTTCATAAAAATGATATTTAGGATAATAGGAACAATAATGTTTGCAGCTTTGTTTACAAGAATGCACGGACTGACAGTTCTGATCCTTACGAAAAGTCTAAGCGAACTTGCAATACAGACTTTTTTCGGAATTTGTTTCTTCGCCAAGATTCCTGTCGGAAATTTTGAGGTTCTCTCGAAATATTCATACCATGGGAATTTTGAGCTCCTGTTCAAAGGAAATTTTTGCCCAGCGCTGAGCTTTTAGAACAAGTTTTGAGGTGAAGTTTGGGCGGAGTTCTGGGCTGTGGACATTTTTTGGTGCAGGTTTAGGAGGAAATTTTTGGTGTCTGAGGCCTTGGATCTGCAGGTAACACGGACTTCAGGATAGAGTTTTGTGTGTTGGATAGAGTTTGCGATGGAGATCATGGATTTCTACGAATTTCTACGCTAGAAATCGGCTTCTAATACGGACTTTAGGATACAGTTTTGTGTGTTGGATAGAGTTTGCGATGAAGATCATGGATTTCTATGAATTTCTACACTAGAAATCGGCTTCTAATACGGACTTTAGGATACAGTTTTGTGTGTTGGATAGAGTTTGCGAACTGGATTTCTATGAATTTCTACACTAGAAATCGGCTTCTAATACGAACTTTAGGATACAGTTTTGTGTGTTGGATGGAGTTTACGACAGAGATAAAGGGTTTGATTTAATTTATAAGCCCTAAGATCAGCATGTAAAACGGTCTTATAAATTGAGTTTTGGGAGTTGGGTATACTGGTATGTAGCTTACGACCAAGGACTACTATAAATATAGGACTACTGTATTTATAGTAGTCCTTGCTTACGACATAGATTATGGTTCTGATTAAGAAATCGGCTTCTAATACGGAATACAGTAACCCTCACGACACAGAGTAACCCTCACGACACTCAGTAACCCTCACGACACAGAGTAACCCTCACGACACAGCCGCGAATGGTCGTGCGAGATAGGTGCTCAAGTACGTGAAGTGTAAGAGTTCTATCTTACGAAACGTACCAATCACGCCGAATAACGTGAATACTTTAACTACTGACCGAATAATTACCGAAGTGATTTAAAGTGTCTACCGTTAAAGTTTAACCGAAATATTAAGACAACAAACATGATATCTAGACAACAAGCAAGCTATTTGGTAACAAGCACCACATTGGAATAAGCACCTCATCGGAAAACAAGCTGCCCTCGTAGA
>VCRD01005629.1:0-26911 GCA_006783055.1 Trinorchestia longiramus
GGGTGAGGGAGCAATGAATGGGTGAGGGAGGAATGGGTGGGGGAGGGAGGAATGGGTGGGTGAGAGAGGAATGGGTGGGCGAGAGAGGAATGGGTGGGTGAGGGAGGAATGGGTGGGTGAGGGAGGAATGAGGGAATGAAGGAGGAATAGGGAGATGGTGGAATGGGGAAGCAAGAGAGGAATAGGTAGCTCCAGGTAATTAAAATACTGTATAATAATTCGCCTGTGTCCCAAATGCTGGAAAACTCAATTGAAAAACCTAAACATTTTATGCAAGGCTATAATTTCTATAAATCTATAGTTTTTGCTTATTTATTCTCTCGACAATTTAAACCATTCTCTAAAATACATGCACGTAAGCAACAGATAAACACCTTCCGGAAATAAAAATAGTTCATATCTTCAGCAACATGTATATGAGACTTACATTTAACACTTTATATGTCATCCCTAAATACCCATAAATAAAAATGGTTAAATCCTGACCATATGTTGAAATATATTCAACCCTTTATGTCACCCTTAAATACCCATGAATAGAAATTACCTACTGTAAACCATAAATTAATGCATATTTAACGCTTTAAATGTAACCCCTAAATACCTATAAATAAAACTCGCTAACTCTAGACCATAAATTAAGGCAAATTATGCTCGACATAATTCCGTATATAAGGGAAATTGTCCAACATTGTGTTGGCCTTTAAATGTTTAGTCGTGAATAGACTGAAGACGTTGAAGGGTCATACGAAATTCCATAGAAGTTAATTAACGAAGCTCCAGATTTTTTCAGAAATAAATTACTAGTCCACGCAGCTTGCAACGCGACTTGCTTCTTAGGTCTCAATAAATTATGAATGTTTTTTGTTTATTCAGGTTTGAATAATTTTTCGCTTTATTCTAGGTGTGTGTTGTTGAAACAAGTACGTAAGTGTAAAGATGTTCATTTTGAACGCCTAAATTGCATGACACGCAGGGGGATACTGAAAATGAGCATCAACACGCTAGGGTGTATGAATTAACGCTCTTAATTAAGCGCGTTCTCTTACTAGGAAACTCTAACGCCTCTCACGTTGTTTGAGTAGAAAAGATAGAATATTGAGCTCCATCATGTTGGAATGGATCATGCTGAAATTTGTCATATTGGAATGGGTCATACAAATATTCCAGCACCATTACAGCACCAGAAAATACATCACTATTATAGCCTTGTATAACCAATATAATGAGCCTACAGCCAAATAATGCCAGCAACTTTCAGATCATCTCACATTTTGTATATAATTTAACTAACCTCACATTGTGTTTCCTTTCTGTTTTTCTTCTAACTTTCTCACCCAAATTATGATATTTCCATTTGAGTAAATTTTCATGTTGCTTATGCATGTATTCTTCAAATCTTTTATCACATATAATTAAACTAAGCTCATTTTGTGCTTCTTTCCTGTTTGTCTTCTAACTTTCACACATTCAAGTTATGATACTTCCATTGGAACAAATTTGCATGTTGCTTATGCATGTATGTATCAAATCACCGAGCACGTTTGTGCCCGCTCGTTCGCCGCCTAATTAAGCGCCTTTCTCTCGCTTAACGTTCCTAATTAACGAGTAATTAAGAAAATAGCTCATTAGCGTGCAGATGAAAAGCCAACTACCTCGCACACAAAAGTGCTTCTCTTCCATCTCAACGTGATGATCCTGCTGCAAAGTCTTGCCCTTCTCTTAGCATGGTCATTTTTCTTAAAGAAAGCTGAAAGATTCTTAAGACGTCATTCGAAAAAGATCTTTGTCATTTGGAGACACGTTCTCATTTATTCGACCGTGATCGTTCCCTTGACTTCTTGCATAACGGCCCGTGTCCGGAGTTAGCAGTCTGAAATTCGGGAGTGGGGAACCAGAATTTCGGTAGTTGGGAGTAAGAAATTCCGGAGTTGGGACAAAGAAATTCCAGAGTTGGAACAAAGAAATTCCGGAGTTGGGAGTAAGAAATTCCGAATTGGGAGTAGAAATTTCCATAGTTGGGAGTAGGAAATTCCAGAGCTGGGAATAGGAAATTCTGTAATTAGCAACCGGAAATTCGAGAGTTGGGAACCGGAAATTTGGGAGTTGGGACCCGGAAATCCGGGAGTTTTGACCCGGAAATGCTGTAATTACAAACCAGAAATTTGGGAGTTAGAACCCGGAAATTCAGGAGTTGGGAATTAGAAATTCAGGAGTTGGGAATTAGAAATTCAGGAGTTGGGAATTAGAAATTCAGGAGTTGGGAATTAGAAATTTGAGAAAAGAGATCTGAAAATTCTGTAGCTGAGAGCCGGAAATTGCTCATAGTGGAATCAGGAATTAAATATTTCCTCATTTGCAATAGAAAAATTGTCCTCAGAGTAAAAAATTTCGGAACATAATTACAATATTTCTTTTTAAAATAGCAAAGCTATGAAATTGAACATAAGAGCTGCATGAACTAGTATGTAATAATATAATAATTTTAAATATTTCAAACATCTATAAATGATCCATATATCAATATAATTGCAACTATGTATCTACGTCTGTCACACTCTTCATCAATAAATTGAGGTATCTATGTTTCATCTTGATCATAAACCTCCACTCTTAGAGATGACAGGAAATTTGTTGATAAGGCCATACCTTATCTTACTTATTTAAATTATTGTGCACGTACTTTGAGTGTTACAATCATGATGGTAACTTAATTTGGAATTACCAGTTAGCAGTTATTTCACTATATAATAATACCCAACTTGTTGTTTGCTTGCTTTCTTGTTTGCTTGGTTCGTCTCTGTCACGCTATTAAGGATTTAGATAAGAGGAAATTCGTCTACGTATAACGAGATGAAATACCATGAAATTTCATCCCTAAATTACGATGGCAGATGTAGTTTCTGGAACGCATATTCGAAATCAAAATATTGTATTAGAGCTTTTGATCCTGTCGTACATAAGCTATTTTGCATATTTTTTCAGCTAAATTTCTTCGTAGCTGTTGAAACTTTGCGTGGAGTAGAGGCCAAATATTCGGAGTACAGGCCTTTGGTTTAATAACACACAGTTTGTTGTTTGCTTGCTTGGTCCGTCTCTCTGTGACGCTCTTAAGGATTTAGATAGCAGGAAATTCGGTAGGGTATACATGTATTGTAAGCATTGTATTGTGGATACCAAAGGCACATCCTTCAATGTGGAAACTCCTTCGCAAAGCCCGCGTCCACTGGCAAATCAAACGAAAACTTTCAGTAGAAAACGCGTGAATTTTCACGTGTGGGTCTGCTAGTATGCCTGAATACGTGAACGCAAATAAATCTCGTTTGAAATATCAGCAATAACATTTGCAATTAAAATGCAGACCATTAATATTTGCAATTAGAGTATTAGCAAATATTATTCATACCTGAAACATAATGAATAGAGTGAACATCTCATGCCTCAAATACGTACACAATTTAAAAAATGTTGCATGGTACATTTGCGACATTTAAGTTGTCTTACATGTAACAATTTCATACCTCATTTACGGACATAGTGAGTCACTTTAAAACCTGAATACAGTTTAAAGTTTATTTATAATCAAATAATCATCAAAATAACTAACACCCATAGAACAGAAAACAAATCATTAAACCCAAATCACTTCAGTATCAAATGCTAATGAACCTAAAAATTATATATATATATATATATATATATATATATATATATATATATATATATATATATAGAGAACAAAAATGAAGCGCTAAATTGAAGCTCCATTTTTTCACAATTCCTGTTCATTTAATTTATATAATTTTGTCGTCCATAACTTGGAGAACTACGAAACGTAACATATTGGCTTACGAATTGACCAACACACAACATATTGGCTAACGAATTGACCAACACATAACATATTGGCTCACGAATTGACCAACACATAACATATTGGCTCACGAATTGACCAACACATAACATATTGGCTCACGAATTGACCAACACATAACATATTGGCTTACGAATTGACCAACACATAACATACTGGCTTACGAATTGACCAACACATAACATACTGGCTTACGAATTGACCAACACATAACATATTGGCTCACGAATTGACCAACACATAACATATTGCCTTACGAATTGACCAACACATAACATACTGGCTTACGAATTGACCAACACGCAACATATTGGCTAACGAATTGACCAACACACAACATATTGGCTTACGAATTGACCAACACACAACATATTGGCTTACGAATTGACCAACACACAACATATTGGCCTATGAATTGACCAAGACTCAACATACTGGCTTACGAATTGACTAACACGCAACATATTGGCTTACGAATTAACCAAGACTCACGGGGTAAACGAAAACTCCAAATTATCCAAAACTTGGAGAATTGAGCATCAACGACAAGGTTTCAGCAATCCGCCAAGTTGTCTCGTGTTGCCAAGGCTCCAAACAGTCAAGACTGTACATTTCAACTCATTTTTTCAGTTGAAATGCTGAAAAAGGTAAAACTTTTTTCCAATTCGAATTTTATAAGTAATATACACCCTTTTTTGCATAATAAATATTATAATTGGCACTTGAGCGGTTTTTTGTTTGAATTTTATAAATGATGCATGCACTTCTATTTCTGCTTAATTCTTACAAGTGTTATTCACTCTGTGTTTTTCAGGTCAAATATTTAATGTGCTTGTTGACATAACTCTTTAATTTTTTCATCATTTTCTGACACCTTGACATTCATCTTCATGATATCGCCTAAATTAACTCAATATTTTCAGAACACATTTTGATGGTTCTTAGCACGACATTCCAAATTTTTTTACAACCGTTAGCAAGACATTCTAGCAATTTTTATAACTGTGAGCACGACATTCCAACAATTTTGATCACAGTTAGCACGATATTCCAACAATTTTGATCACAGTTAGCACGACATTCTAGCAATTTTGATCACAGTTAGCACGACATTCTAGCAATTTTGATCACAGTTAGCACGACATTCTAGCAATTTTGATCACAGTTAGCACGACATTCTAGCAATTTTGATCACAGTTAGCACGATATTGCTACAATTATTTTCACTGACACCGGATACAAGCGTCTCTATCGCCCGTGTTCAGGAAAATACCTTCGCTGTTCCTCTTAGAGCAAATTAATTCATCTCAGCGTAACGACCCTTTCTATCTGATACCCGTGAATCTCATTAAGGAGATGCCATTAACAGGTATTTTGTGCTGCTATTATTTCCATTAGCTCGATTATTTCCATTAACTCGATGAAGCGAGCGCTGCTGCTCAAGGTAGTAACAGGTCTTATCACAAGGCTCCTTCATTACTTTATTGACATGCCATAATTCAATAGCTTTTTCTAGAGGTGTAATATGTGTGTGTGTGTGTGTGTGTGTATTTGTGTGTGTGTGTGTGTGTATGTGTGTGTGGGCGTCTGTGTGTGTGTATGCGTGCGTGTGTGTATTTGTGTGCGTGTGTGTGTATTTGTGTGTGTGTGTGTGTATGTGTATGTGTGAAAATGAAGAAGTAGCATTACAGTAATTGGATTTTTGTTTGCTAAATATGTATTTACTATCATTTTGAGAGACTTTTGAGAGTTTTAGAGGTGGTTTTCTTTTTAATTTTAAAATAAAAATAATAATGGAAATAACAATAATGAGAGTGATATATAAAAGGAATCATGATTAAAAACAGGACTTCTTATAATAAAAATAAAGTGTTCATGGTGCCCTAGTACGAGAGATATACTAAACAGGAGTAAATTATTTACAAAAAGAAGGTTTTCTGTTTACTTGCTTCTGAGATATGGACAAACACAGCCTTCTTCCTTCTACAGCCTTAGTCTTTTGAAGAAATCGTTCAGCCGGCGTCAGGAATCGACCCCAGCACAGTTTGAGTTCATCTCTCAGCCTGCATTACCAAACCTTGCTTTACTACAGGGTGCGGCAACATTACTTCCTTTTTTTAAGAGGAACTTCTTCTGAAAAAAGGAAGTTACGTTGCCGCACCTTGCACAACACGAACAGAAATTGCTCTTTGGCGAAATGTGTCTCGTGAATAGACTGCGTCGGTCATTAATTTGAATGCCTTACAGAGTGGGGCCTGGTGTGTTCTATACTAATCCTCTCAACGAGCTATTCATGTTGCATCCATTTGAACATTGAACACCAGAACGTGACGGTCGTAGTTCAGAGTATTTCAGATATAGAACACAACGGAACACTGTACACTGGAACACGACGGAACACTGTACACTGGAACACGACGGAACACTGTACACTGGAACACGACGGAACACTGTACACTGGAACACGACGGAACACTGTACACTGGAAAACGACGGAACACTGTACACTGGAACACGACGGAACACTGTACACTGGGACACGATGGAATACTACATTGGAATACAAACACGATGGAACACTGAACATTGGAACACACGAGAACACTGAACATTGGAACACACGAGAACACTGAACATTGGAATACACGAAAACACTAAACATTGAAACACACGAGAACACTGAACATTGAAACACACGAGAACACTGAACATTGGAACACACGAGAACACTGAACATTAGAACACACGAGAACACTGAACATTGGAACACACGAGAACACTGAACATTGGAACACACGAGAATACTGAACATTGGAACACACGAGAATACTGAACATTGGAACACACGAGAACACTGAACATTGGAACACACGAGAACACTGAACATTGGAACACACGAGAACACTGAACATTGGAACACACGAGAATACTGAACATTGGAACACACGAGAATACTGAACATTGGAACACACGAGAATACTGAACATTGGAACACACGAGAACACTGAACATTGGAACACACGAGAACACTGAACATTGGAACACACGAGAATACTGAACATTGGAACACACGAGAACACTGAACATTGGAACACACGAGAACACTGAACATTGGAACACACGAGAACACTGAACATTGGAACACACGAGAACACTGAACATTGGAACACACGAGAATACTGAACATTGGAACACACGAGAACATTGAACAGATGGAACAGCAGTTCAGCTGGACAGTCGAGCAGACAGAGAGTATTGTGTTCAGTATTGTGTTCAGTATTGTGTTCAGTATTGTACAAGGTGCAGCAACATGACATCCTTTTTTCAAAACCCTTTGCTTTGCTGAGTTTTTTGTTTTACATCAGATTATTAGTTGTTTTACATGAGACGGGACGCCATTTTACTTCAAATAAGATCACACGCTGAACACTGAGACTCACACGCTGAACACAGACTCACACGCTGAACACTGACACTCACACGCTGAACACTGAGACTCACACGCTGAACACTGAGACTCACACGCTGAACACTGAGACTCACACGCTGAACACTGAGACTCACACGCTAAACACTGAGACTCACACGCTAAACACTGAGACTCACTCGCTGAACACCGAGACTCACACGCTGCATAATTTTTTCCCTGCTGAATGATTTAAGTCTACCAGTGCAACCTTTATCAGTAACAAGTCTCGTTAGTCTGAATTTTGCTACCAAAGAAAGAACACAGAATTGAAATGAACTCTTTTTAAATCTTCTCTTGAAACTTTTCCGTACTCCAACTAATGATTCATTGTTTTCAAAATAGTATTCCACAATTGCTGCTCTCTCTTCTGCTGTGTGTTTAGCTACAGGGTGTCTCAAAAAATGTACTCACCCTTTAACCGTTGCTAACATGCTGTCTTCTTTGTGTTGCAGGTGTGAGGTTCGAACCTTTGCGAACATGATTCTTTAATCACATTTAATCATGTTCGCAAAGGTTCGAACCTCACACCTGCAACACAAAGAAGACAGTATGTTAGCAACGGTTAAAGGGTGAGTACATTTTTTTGAGACACCCTGTATTTTGTGGGGGCTTCTAAAGTGTTATGTTTTAAAAAAATAAACAAAAATAAAAACGGATATTTCCCATAAAGTTGGTACATAAGAAATGTAACAGCATTGGTTTTTAAAAATGCCTTATAAAATCCTTACGTGGTAGGTATTCTACGCATAGTACATGATATAACAACGGTACCTACGGGTATACGTAAACATTCACATCACGCAATGAACGTTAAATATACATGGTGAATCAAATGAAACTTCACATTTTCAATAATGACTTAAGTGGTAGTCATTGGTGACACTTGTAAATTCTGGTGTGGTTGGTATTATACGTATTTTAGGTGATAAGGGAAATTTTTTCCATTGACACAGTTTAAAATTAACATCATTGCATTTATCAAAATTGAATGTTTTACATCCGAGAAAGACAGAAAAAGAAAAATTATGGTAGTGAAAAGTTAAAACATGAAGCTGTAATTGTTATTAAATTGTAAAATGTAATTTCTAATTACTGGTTGACTGTTTAGTATGACTTGGTGATGATATATTTAATTTAATCATTGTTACAGTTATCTGTAAATACCATCGCGTTGAATGAAACCGGACGTGACATTTCAGAGAAAGACTAAAAAAATTATAAAATTAAACAGAGTGGATGTCTCAAATTTCAAGATTTATATGTTGATGTAGATAAGAAAAGCTATAGTAGACTAAAGTTCTGAGTTTCATATTCACTTGTTATAAAACAATTACTAACATTAACGAATGAACCTTATGATTATACCTTCGAAAAATGAAATAACAAAATATAGATAAAAAAATATCTAAAAGCCTTAAAAGAAGAATAAACTGGGGAGCAAGCACAAATTCAAATATGTACAATTTTATTTGTTTTTAGGCAAAATATTAGTTTGTTACAAAAATAATGGTCGATTTCAAAATCCTTCCAGACTTTCGAGCGGCCATTATTTTTGTAACAACCTAATACAGTTTGTTTCCTATCAAAATGTTTTCGTTTTTTCTTTTGCCTTATGAAAACTGAACATTATGAACATTGAAACATTTATCAGGTAAAGAAGCAGCAATTAAAAAGCCTGAAATTTAAGAGTAAAAAAGTAAAAAACGCCCAGGTTTTTGATAGATTTAAATTAGTTGATTTGACTCCAGAGCTACGGAATTGTAGCAAGAGTTTGAAATTTACGTTTATTTCGTTTGAATATTGTTAACTCTACTTCAGTTTTCACTTAAGTTGTGTGACACAAACCTATGGTAGACACTTATATGGAGCATGTTTCGTTACTAAGTTAATTTTGTTTAATCATGAATAGGAACTAAGTTTTCTGTATTTGTTTGCTTAAATTTGGGAGCTTTTTTATTGTGTTCTTGGAACCAAAAATTATGCGCTGTGTCCTGCTTGCGTTAAGCTTGAGACCCTTTTGGTCGTACCATGATTTTACGTGTTTTAAAAGTCATTTAGCATTTGTTTTTGTGTGAGGTAGTTTGACCGGCGCGTTTGTCATTGCAATTTGTACATCATCTGCGTACATAGAAATTCTCATGTTAGAGGGCATGGATGGAAAATCGTTGATGAAAATAGAGAACAGAAGTGGACCGAGAATGGAACCTTGTGGAACGCCGAAATCGTTTTGTATGGGTGATGAAATCATGTTTTCTAGGCGGACTGCGTGAGAGCGGTTTGATAGATAGCTCTGAAACCACTGTGTGTAGATTCCGAAATTAGAGATTTTCAGCAGAAGCCACGTATGTTCAACAGTGTCGAAAGCTTTGGAGAGGTCAAGAAAAAGCAAGAGAGTGACGCTCTTTTTGTCAATGTCACTATATTTTCTAGGTGATGTTAAGCAGAGCGTCTCGAGTGCTGGTATGTTTTCCGTAAGCATACTGGTTTTGATGAAGTAAGTTAGATTTATCCAAATGTGTTGAGAGGTGATTTGATATCACTTTTTCCCGTATTTTGGATAAGACTGGTAAAAGGCTAATTGGCCTGTAATTTGATGCAGTATTGATGTCACCTGCTTTATGCAACTTTATGCAACAGTTTAGTTATGGAATGTTTCCACTGGTCCGGGAAATTGTATGAGCAATTAAGTATTGATTATCAAACGAAGCAATAATGCTGTAACATTGAAACTGTCTGATGTATTGAAGGCTTATGTTGTCATGTCCAACTGCCTTTGTATTTTTCAACGAGTATAAGATTTTACGTATTTCCTGTGGACTAACTGGATTTGGTGTCTATGTGTTAGTTGTATTTAGTAATTGGGCAGGATTTACGCCAACGTCAACAAGTTTATATGGAGTAGATTTGGATACTTCGAACACTTTTGCTCCGACTTCAGAGAAGAAAGTGTTGAAATTAGTGGCTGTTTCCAATGAATTTTCGAATTTATTTTCTTTTATGTCTTTGTACTGTGCTATTTCTCTGATTTCCCAGGTTCGTTTTGGATTTTTCTCAGCTGTTTGTAGTTCCTTTTGGAAGTGTTTTCGTTTTGTTTCGTTAATTTTTTTTCCAGAGGGTCATTGCATGATGTTTATAACGGTCTCGTAGAGTTGTTCGATTTGTTACATTTAAATTCGTATAGCTAAGTTTTTTTCACCCTGTATAAATGTTTTATTTCATCTGTTATCCAGGTGCTACGCTTCAGTTCCGTAATCTGTCTCATTATGGTCAGCCTGTACCGTAAATATAAAAAAACTCAGTATTCTTTTTTTGATCGCAATTTACTAAAACTTTGTCTTTCATACAGTTTGTGCGTAATAAATGTTGAGAATAATAAAGTGACTTTTGGCCCACCTTATATACTCATAAGTAACATCCCCTCCTAGAAAATTAACAAAAATCTATGAAAGGCGAAGAGATCGGAGATATATATACACCTTTATATATGTTGAAAACATGATGTTGAAAACATGAAAAGTTATTAAAAACGTTGTATTTATTCGTTTTCACCTTTTCATCAATAATTTACTTTGTTTTTTTTTTCAATATTAATATATTGAAAAAAAACAAAGTAAATTATTGATAAAAAGGTGAAAACGAATAAATACAACGTTTTTAATAACTTTTCGTGCCAAGCTCTCTTCTTGAGAAAATTCTTTCATTAAAACAAAGAAGAATGTAAATCTAAGAAGGTTATTATGGAACGGTACATGCACTTCCGACTGGTGCTGGCAGGTCAGTTATTCTGTTAATTTATGGCCATTCACACGCCATGAAATGTGCCACTTCAAATCTTAGTAGGCGAGACACAAAAAAAGAAACTTTATTCCATTCAGGCATACAGTTAGGTAGTAAGTTGTGGGTGTGAGTTGTGTTAGTAAGTTGTGTGAGTGAGTTAGTAAGTTGTGTGAGTGAGTTAGTAAGTTGTGTGTGTGAGTTAGTAAGTTGTGTGAGTGAGTTAGTCAGTAAGTTGTGTGAGTTAGTAAGTTGTGTGAGTGAGTTAGTTACTAAGTTGTGTGAGTGAGTTAGTTAGTAAGTTGTGTGCGTGAGTTAGTAAGTTGTGTGAGTGAGTTAGTCAGTAAGTTGTGTGAGTGAGTTAGTTAGTTAGTAAGTTGTGTGCGTGAGTTAGTAAGTTGTGTGAGTTATTAAGTTGTGTGAGTGAGTAAGTTGTGAGCGTGAGTTAGTAAGTTGTGTGAGTTAGTATATAGCGATTGCAAACGTGTAGTATTGGGAGTACAGTCAAACATATAGTATTGGGAGTACAGTCAAACATTTAGTATTGGGAGTACAGTCAAACATATAGTATTGGGAGTACAGTCAAACATATAGTATTGGGAGTACAGTCAAACATATAGTATTGGGAGTACAGTCAAACACATAGTATTGGGAATACAGGCAAACATATAGTATTGGGAGTACAGTCAAACATATAGTATTGGGAGTACAGTCAAACATATAGTATTGCGATTACAATCAAACATATAGTATTGGGAGTACAGTCACACATAGTATTGGGAGTACAAAACAAAGTATTGGGAATACAAAACAAAGTATTGGGAGTACAGTCACAACGAAAACTTAAAAACTTTTCCTTGTACACGCCGGGCACAGAAGATATAGTTTTATTACAATGGAAAATACATAAATGTCCTACTTTTAGCTCTCACTGTATTAGCGGTAGGAAATTTCATGATTGATTTGTGTGTAACACTTCATAATCTACCTCCCCTGGGCGGAAACAGTTGTTGCAAAAACTTTTGATATTGGGCGGAAAGAGTTGGTGCAAAAACTTTTGATATTGGGCGGAAAGAGTTGGTGCAAAAACTTTTGATATTGGGCGGAAACAGTTGGTGCAAAAACTTTTGATATTGGGCGGAAACAGTTTGTGCAAAACTTTTGATATTGGGCGGAAACAGTTGGTGCAAAAACTTTTGATGTTGGGCTGAAACAGTTGGTGTAGAGGGAATTTGTTTTTGAAATTTAACGCATACAGTATACGTTCAACATAATACATTATATTCTAAAAAATTACATGAAACGAAGGTAAAGAAATAATTTTCTGAATGTTTCCTGAACATTAATGCTGGAATGTTTTCCCGAGTTAGCACCAACTGTTACCGACCAGAGGGAGTGCATATTAAGTATTATATACATATATATATATATATATACATATATATATATATATATATATATATATATATATATATATATATATATATATATATATATATATATATATATATATATATAAATATACATATATATTAAGCTGTGTACGTGTAAAAGTGTGTATTGCGCACATATATGTATGATAAAATGAATGTGTATGAGTTTGTGTATGTGTGCACGTACGTCTGTTTTCCAATTAGAAGACTGTTGTGCACGCACACGTGTGTGTGTACGTGTGTGTGTGTGCGGGAGCGTGTCGCTGTGAGACTTTTAGGATCAAAAGCAAAATTCAAAATTTCCTAATAATACCAAATTATATTCGATTAGCGAGTGTCTCTTACAGTTCGCATGATATATAGTATTGGGAATACAGGCATTATCATTAATTAATTAATGTGGTAGTGCTCAGGAAAATAAGCATCACTCTGCTAGTATCAAGCCATTCAAGTCCAAAGGACTTTCATAACCAAGGAAAAATGGCATCAGAGAAATGTTTTTTCTGAAAATCATATTAAAACAATGCTAAAATTATACACAAGTAAGCTGCACGTATTATTTCTATGAAACATTTTTGTATTTCCATGAAACTTTCTATCATAACGAAAAAATAATAATAATTTACAGTGATGGTTTTCAAGATTTTTCTTCAAATTTCAATCGTTGCTGCAGCAGCGCATCATTTTATTTTGTGTGCTTTTATTTTAACACGAAAAATGAAACCAAGCCTGCGGAAAACTCACAAGAGTTGTTTTCTTTTAATTTGTGCAGCAGTTTTATAAAAAATATTTGTCGATTTCAGTAAAGTTTTACTCAATTGATTCCTAAAAAATTATTCCTGGTAAAGTGTGTTTGTGCAAGTGGGTTTGTTTTTAGTGGGTTTGTTTTTAGTGGGTTTGTGTTAGTGGGTTTGTGTTAGTGGGTTTGTGTTAGTGGGTTTGTGTTAGTGGGTTTGTGTTAGTGGGTTTGTGTTAGTGGGTTTGTGTTAGTGGGTTTGTGTGTGTTTGTGTTATTGTGTTTGTGTCTACGTATATTTGCAACATTTGTATTGTGGTTAATGTTTATTCAACAACTTCATCAAACTTGAGTGCTATTAGTTTCACAAATTTTCGAAGTTCGGGAAACTTTAACAAGTTTGTCAAGTATGATTATTTAGAAGGGATTTACGGACTTCTGAGCAAGTGATTTAATTGAAAATACTTTGAAGCAGAACAAAGGAAGACTAACGTCCAGTATTCTCTCTAGCAATTCCAGCAATTCCAACAATTGCAGTAAATCCAGTTAATGCATTAATTTGAGTAATTCCATAATTCTGTCTGGTATGTTCATCAACGTAGGTTCCTTACGAAGATTAGCTACGAATTTAAGCAAGAACTTCGAGGATTAAATGATTTTTTATCAATGTTTCTAGTAAACTAGTTATTGGACAAGTAAAAACTGGACACAACTAGAAAAAACCATTGGAAAATGCAAAAAAAAAACTAGTTGTTAACCAATAGAAACTAGGAAAAAGTAGTTAGTGAACCAGTGGAAACTGGAAAGAACTTTCATAATTTTAGTCTCCGCTAGTTAACAGTTAATCATTTCTTCAGTTTCCAGTGATGCACTAACTAGTTTGTTCAATGTGCAAGGTTCAAGTCAACTATTCACTGATGATCGTGTTCACATTTACCTGATGGTGGCACGACTACATGCTGGGCCACTTCATTGTTTCCTACCCAATTACTGGGCTGCAGCGTGCGTTGCTGTGCGGACTTTGCCCATTTGGGACTTTAGCATAGCAGGGCTTGAGGATATTAAAGCTTGAGGATATTAGGGCTTGAGGATATTAGAGCTTGAGGATATTAGGGCTTGAGGATATTAGGGCTTGAGGATATTAGGGCTTGAGGATATTAGGACTTGAGGATATTAGGGCTTGAGGATATTAGGGCTTGAGGATATTAGGGCTTTAGCATAGCAGGGCTTTAGCATAGCAGGGCTTGAGGATATTAGGGCTTGAGGATATTAGGGCTTGAGGATATTAGGGCTTGAGGATATTAGGGCTTGAGGATATTAGGGCTTGAGGATATTAGGGCTTGAGGATATTAGGGCTTGAGGATATTAGGGCTTGAGGATATTAGGGCTTTAGCATAGCAGGGCTTGAGGATACTAAGGCTTGAAGATATCAGGACGTGAGAATATTAAGAATTCAACCACATGAAGCTGTAATAAGACGTAATAAGAAATCATAAGCCATAACAAACAACAATAAGCGTAAATTAAAAATATTAAGCCATAATAAACCATAATCGGCCAAAATACATCATAATGAACCCTAAAAAGTCATAATGTGTCATAATAAGCTACGATACTCCATAATAAGCCATAATAAGCCATAATAAGCCATAATAAGCCATAATAAGCCATAACAAGCCATAACAAGCCATAACAAGCCATAACAAGCCATAACGAGCCATAATAAGCTGATTATACTACTTCACTAATATTAGAGGAATATTTACTCAGATCTCTCGAACATTGAACATTCAAATATCAAACAAATATGTATAACAGTATGTAAATTACATGTTATTTAATGAACGAAAACTTTAGTCAGATAAGGACTTAACTATCACTTGTGTGATGTATCTATGTTTTCGTGAGTGTTACTGTGAGCGAAGGAACTGAAAATCCTTTCTTTCTGTGAACGACACACATCGTGCACCAACTGTCCGTCTGACATAGGGTAAAACATAGGCGCCTGACATAGGGTAAAAATGTCAAGATTTAGGGTAATTCCTCATTAAAAGAATTACTTTTCGTAAGGCGTGTGATTTTTGCTAGACCATGAAAACGATATTAATAAATAAGTATTATATTAATTAGGAATTTTAGTTTCTATTAGGAAATTGAAGTTATAAGGAATAAGTTAAATATGACTTGGATTCATTCATGGTGCTAATAAATAACAAGCAAGATCCAACGATGATCTGATTTGACCATTTTGTGGTTACCCAAACATGACAAAATTCTCATGGTGCATAATTTTTTTTTTAATTTTAGAAGTGCAATCTTTACAGATTTATTAAGCCTCTAGATAATTTATTTAAATTTCAATGAGAATTATTCTAAACAAACTTAAAGGCATGTAAAATTAAGCCTTATATACCACCACAGTGAGACATGGACTTATTTACAGAGTATTTTATTTTATGTACATATGTATTCCGACCGTAAAATTTATAGTTCCATGAAGCTTATTTTTTATATAACTTCAATGCCTTACTTGCCAGAATTCCGCTAGTTTTCCGTTAATTATAGCAGAAAATACGGTAACGTGAAAATGTAACTTTAATGTAATTATAATTTTAAAAAAAGGCTCCTGAACAGAAACGTGAAAGCGTCAAGGTGTAAAAAGCATCGAAAAAACGTAGAATATTTTTTATTGTTACTAATCTTTGGCTAATTTTCACATAAGTGTGACTTAAGTTGAGACGTTTAAAACTGATTTAAAAAATGAAAAAAATTAGTTAAAAATTAGTTCATTAGTTTGTTTAAGTTAATTAATGTGCGCTAATAAGTCCACGTTCAGTTTACATTTCTGCGGAATTTTTCAATTATATGAGAAGGGCTTGAGATTAAAAAAATTTCTAATAGGCTTTTATATCTTCACCTTTTTCTAAAAATGGGATAGACTTTGACTGTAGAAAAAAGTTAGAAACTAATGCAGGAATTTCAAGTAATGATTGTTTTCAAATTCTATTTATTTCCATCCAATAAATTTTAAATACTTTCAGCATACAATTAAAAAAAACTATTTACGCACAATAAATAGTAAGAAAAATATCTAACATGAGCATGAATTATAATTTTCCCACCTTGTTTCTATCTCTTCGTGACAAGTAGTGTCTATAAAAAAATATACGCTTATATTTCCTTCACAATTAGACTGTCAAACGCAGAATAAATGTCATAAACTTGATATTTTTGTCCTTATTCTATAGCCATACACAAGGATCATCTGCAGCTCCAGTCTCACTATCTAAATTTTTTCATTGGAACAAAGAAAAATTTCCCAAAACTCGTTTTATCTTCCAAAATGATTCCTTGAATTTCTAAAATGATTCCTTAAATTCCAAAATGGTTCCCTAAATTCCGAAAATTATTCCTTAGAATCCGAAAACTATTCCTTGAATTCCCCAAATGATTCCACAAATTCTCAAAATCATTCCCCAAATTCCCAAAATTATTTCCTATTTTTCCCAAAATTGTCCCCTATATTCCCGAAATTATTCGCTAAATTCTGAAAATGATTCCTGAAATTCCCAAAATGATTCCCAAAATTATCAAAATTATTTCTTATTTTCCCAAAATAGTTCCCTATATTCCCCAAATTCCATAAAATATTTCCCAACAATCTTTTATTTCTCGACTCAAATCTGCGGGAAATCCGTGACCTGAGCCTCTGTTTGCAGTAATAAATAACAGCTAACGAATCAAAAAGCGGTTGGATGACCTCCTCATATTTTAATGGAAAATTTTAATCTCGATTTGAATAGAAAATTAAAATTCCAATTTGAATGAAAAATTTTAATCTCGATTTGAATAGAAAATTGTATTTTCTATTTTACTTGAAAATTGTTCTCAATTTGAATGAAAAAATCTTAGTTTTGAATTAAATAGCAAATTTTAATATCAATTTAAAAGGAGAATTCTAACAGAGATTTTATTGAGGAATTTTAATTGTAATGCAGAACATCAGCAGAATAAAACCTATCGAAGCTAAAGGTTACGATTATTAATTAATAATTAACAATCGATTATTAATTAATAATTAATAATCGATTATTAATTAATAATCGATAATTAATAGAGCGTGTTGAGGTGCCAGCATCAATTTAAGATAAGCTTCCAAGCTCATTGGCTCGAATCACAAGTAGATAATATCAATAATATAATCAAATGAATAAATCTTTACATCCTTTGTGATGTCCTCGTGTTGACATTATTGAAAGGTTTTAGTTATAAAATTTACTGGTGCCTTGTGAAGAAAATTGTTGAATGAAGTGTAGTTTCTCTGCATTATTTTCCAAGAACTTCGAATAAGCAATACATTTTACAAGAAACATGTGGCAAAGTTTCTATTTTTTCAATTATTCAGATAAATAATTCATGACGTTTATGTCTGTATTTAATGTCTGTGATACGTTTAGAAAAAATAATTCTTTAAATTCATGATGGTCTGTGATAAGTTAAGAAAATTAAATGACTACGACAATGACAGTCTGGAGTAAAAGGAAACCTCCACGCCAATATATAAATCAATTTCAATAACAAACAACTGTAAACCCATGAATTTATTCATACATTTTGATAGACATTCATGGACGTATTACACCCGAGTATTAACTAAATTTCTTATTTTATTTTAATGAAGGGCGTGTTAATAATGAAAAAGAACTAAAACCTACACTCTGCATGCCCACAGATGCAGAGAACGTTTTGTTGGCGAGTAAAAGCTAGCGGGAAAGCCTCCGTTTTTGACGGCTTTTCATGGAAAAGTGGCAATTTTATTGCGTTGGCTGAGCAATTAGAGGCAACATCGATGGAGGTTTACAGTCAGGCTTCAGCTAACAATGAAAATTTAATCCTTACGCTAGAAATCGTAAGTTCTTCTTTGTGTTTAAAATGTAAAGAGTGTCCCTGGGTTAAAAATATAAAAGAATCTTGCGTTAAAAATGTAAAAAGAGTCCCATGTTTAAAAAATGAAAGGAATCCCTGTATTAAAAACAAACAGTTAAATCTGGTTCTAATACCATTCCAAATGAATGGTTTTCATTAATAGTTCAGGTTAGTTCCAATTCCTGGTTACTAATGCCAACCTAAAGAGTTGGATTTTAATGAAGAATCCGAGTGTCTATTTTCGTAAAGGATTTCAGAAGCACATTTAAATTCCCAAGAATTCATATGAATTATTTTATTTCAGACTTCAGTTCAAAATTTCCCCTCAGCTTTCTTGGTCACGTTCTTTGTAATTTTAAATTATGCTTAAGGATTTACATTCAACATTTTCTGATAATGAATATATGATTTAACTGAGACAGGTCACGTGCTGCAAATTAATTATCTAGTACAAGCCCTAACTTGTAAATAATTAACTAGGACAAGCCCTAACTTGTGAATAATTAACTAGTACAAGCCCTAACTTGTGAATAATTAACTAGTACAAGCCCTAACTTGTAAATGATTTAACTAGTACAAACCCTAACTTGTAAATGATTTAACTAGTACAAGCCCTAACTTGTAAATGATTTAACTAGTACAAGCCCTAACTTGTAAATGATTTAACCAGTACAAGCCCTAATTTGTAAATAATTTAAATAGTACAGAAGCTGCGCTCTGGGACAAGCCGTGATTTTCATATCTGATTTTTGTTGCCGCTTCGTTTATTAGATTTATTTCCCCTATTCTGTTCTATATTCGCAATCGCCCCCATTCCAAATTCCCATTTCTCCGTCGATCAAGCGAGTCCTCTGGTATTGGGATCGGAAAGGCTTCCTAATTCATATTCCTATCGTGACTTGCTGCCAGATGACTCTCTCTGTGTCGAAAATGGCCCACAGATGGCGCTCTGTCCAGTTTCCCTATTTTAGGAGCTCTGGGATATGGCATTGATACTGTTATTGTTACGGACTTTATATCTGCACTCCCAGAATATAAGGTGTCATGAAGTCTCCAGAAAAAAAGAGGCCACCGATAAATACAATGCATCCCAAAGAAAGTTCCCCCATCAGCGGAATTACAGCATCGTAGTTGCCAGAAAAGAGGAGTTTCAGACCATGAATTGCACTTTGAGCTTTCCGCTGCATGCAGAGTTGCTTCAAAGTTTAATATTATTATACTCGCTAGAATCGTGGTGATGGCAGCGAGCGAAAGTTGCTTATCTGTTTTGTGTAAAAGGACCTTTTATCCTACAACAATCTTAAGCTTAAAGTAACAAAGAGCGATTTCATTAAATGATACTGAGATATAAAGATAATTATATTTTAAGTGTTTAATTCCTGAAGATCTAAAACCACATTTTTCCGAAAATATCAATATTGAATACAAAGAAAGTAAGATACAGGAACCACGCCTATCAGTTAAATAAATTCGGACTGTCAATTCTTTAAATGACCACTTACTGCTTAGATAATTTTATAAAATGTCAGAAACTTTGCCAATCCATTTTTACAGATACAAAAGACATAAAACTGCAGAAAATACGAAAATGTGACAAAATGTTCACGCTGATTTTAAAACTCTGTGCTTTACCAAACGTTCAGGGCTCCAATTCTGTTGGCATATAGAGCTTTTATGGCAGTCTTCAGACGTAAACACGTCCTGTATTTAGAAAACGTGCAAATTCTCGACTCGCCGGAGAATATTATTGGCCTGCACTGATCCACTGACTATTCTGCAAGGGTTCTACACAAATCTCTAACGACTGCACGAGTCATGGTCTTATAGATGTCTTCTGTTCACTGATATCAAAATTTGTATGATAATCACGAAGCTTAATTTACGTTGCGACTGGGTTTGTAGTTGCTTGTGTGGCTCTTGAACCATTTCAGGAGTAGTTTTGAACAGAAGTTTTGAACAGGAACAGAAGTCTAGAACAAGAACAGGAGTCTTGAACAGTAACAGGAATCTTGAACAAGAACAGGAATCTTGAACAGGAACAGGAGTCTTGAACAGGAACAGGAGTCTTGAACAGGAACAGGAGTCTTGAACAGGAACAGGAGTCTTGAACAGGAACAGGAGTCTCAAACAGAAGTTTTGAACATGAACAGGAGTCTTAAACTGGAGTTTTAGTAGCAGTTTTTTTTATCGCTTTCGCAACACTGAGTTGTGATTGTCTCTGCTGTTATCGTCACAATTGTTCTGAAAGTGCGACTCAAATAGCTTTTTTATTTAATAGCGTTGACACTAACTATCGAGTTGTTGCAATTTCTTTATATTTTTTTAGTAATCTGGCCTCTGCGACAGTGTGACTTCCCACCGTTTTTTTTATTGTAAATTGTATCTGAAATCAACGCGAAGACTTTAACAGAAATATAAATTAGTTTTGACCAAAGTTCAGTAAAGAACTTCTGAGTTCAGTAAAGAGCTCCTGCGTTCAGTAAAGAACACCTGCGTTCAGTAAAGAACTTTTGAGTTCAGTACAGAACTTCTGAGTTCAGTACAGAACTCCTGCGTTCAATAAAGAACACCCGCGTTCAATAAAGAACACCCGCGTTCAATAAAGAACACCCGCGTTCAATAAAGAACACCCGCATTCAATAAAGAACACCCGCGTTCAGTAAAGAGGTTTTACGTTGTAATTTGCTATCACAAATTACTGACTCACGGGTCTAATACAGCAAGAAAATAGTTTTCATTTGAACATTCATAACTTTTTGTCTAGCACAAAGATATATTTTTCTAGACACAATTGGAGGAAATGACTGTAGTGGCATGACGAAGTAATGACAAATTTAATCAAGCAGGATTTACGTTTCCAGACATGAATTAACTTAGAAAACGTGTTCAAATTCTCTCTAGAACTGTGTTTAGTCTTCCAGTCACTGAAAACTTATGACTTAATAAATGCCTCCGACACCTTCACTTCAGCCCTACGCTTGTACAATTGCAAGTACAAGCGTAGGTGACTTAGGTTATTGGATTAGTAGGGTTATATTTTCCTGACTTAAGTTTAATAATGTCCAGCGTAGAGCTAGAATGAGACCAACATCGTTGTTAGATTACCTAGAACATCCACTTGAGTGAGTTAATTTTCGCTGATGGCGATGCAATTGCCGTGAATTCTGATCCAAGAATGAAAGCTGACTTGCTAGACAACAAAAGTAGAAGCCTCTGAGCGCACTTGTAAACGATTTAGAAATGCTATTGAAATGTAAAGGAATACTAAATAACGTTCATAGTGTATCAAACATTGAAAATGTGATCGAAACATACCAAAAAATAAAAATGCCGTCAAATTATGATGAAAAAAATCGTTAAAAATGGAATTAAAATACGAAAAATGAAAATGTCATCAGGTTGAGGTTGAACAATATCACTTAAATAAGATAGAAATAAAAGTGAAATTTTCAGAGCGTTAATGACATCTAACAGACTATGAAATTTTACCATCAATACCAACACATATAAAGGATACAAATCTAATATAGATTAGAATAGAAAAAATAGAATAGACTGAGGCAATAGAAACGAACAGTCTATCCCATTCTTCGGTTGCTATCCAAGTCCCATGCCGTCTAAAGTAGAAGCATCAATTACGCACGTACACAATCACATAATACAGGGTGGCGCATAAGTAATGCACCCTTTTAAAAAATTAATAAAAATAAACTATGAAAGGTATAACGATGGAGATAATTGCAAACGATAGAGGAACTCTTAAAGTTTATTTACATGTCGTATCCTGTCTACAGAAACCCAGTGTATATTGCGGTAATACTTTATTTATTATTAATTTTTTAAAAGGTTGTGTTACTTATGCGCCACCCTGTATATGTAAGTACGAGTAGTTCGGTCTTTTCACAAGCATCTTAACCCTTTCACGACCAAATTATTTTCATACTGATCAAAATATTGCGTAAATTACCACGCATCTTTACTAATTATTATGTAATTTTGTCGTCATTTTGAACGCAACATTTAGAATATGGGACTAAAGGGAATGATTTTTAAAGTTTGTTTAGGACATATCAACCCAACGGTAGCCAAAGGGTTAATAGAGCTCACTGCATTGGTATGTTGCGAATGAACATAGTGATTAGATATAATGTATGTATTAAGTGCATTACGATTTAATATTACCATCATTATATTTTGCCAAAAAACAAGCACCAGTAAAGAGAATCAAAATAAAATTGAACATTCTTACCTGAAGAAGTTTTGTAGAAGCTCTCTGTCACCGGTCGTGTGAACTGTAAGAAAAACAAACAATGTGTGTTAAATACATTGAAAAGCAAACCAACAATCTATGTTAAAATTCATGAGCACAATTAAATTAATTCAGTTCTACAGACGCGTGAGTTTTGAAGTCTTCGTGCGTTTTCAGAAAAATTATACTCTGTGACGAAAATTTTTTTTCGGTGTATTAATTCATAAAAAAGCTATCGGAACGTCTTTCGGCTGAATTAAAACTTCTATCTGAACTGGAATTGATTTTTCAAGCACTAATATCTTCCGTACCTGTGATTCTTGAAAACAATTGCAGCCACCGCAAACTAAAAATCGTTCCGTGAAAAAAATCGTCCATAGTCCTGGTGCCTATATATGTTCCTATAGATCTGTATAGTTTTCTTGCTTGTATCTGTTACTTACACCTCTGTATATTCCTCGTGCCTATATTTGTTACCTACACCTCTCTGTATTCCTCGTGCCTATATTTGTTACCTACACCTCTGTGTATTCCTCGTGCCTATATTTATTACCTACACCTCTGTGTATTCCTGGTGCAAATATTTGTTACTGAAGAGACATCACGCGTTGATTTAACACTTCCATAGAACACGTCGCTGCTTCCTTTATCATAAGGTGTGATTTCTTCTCTACGCTTCTCCATTCTTGTAGCTTGCATGAATAATAGCACAGTTATAACATTTGGATCAGGTAATTGCTACGTCAGTCACTACAAATGCTGTCATTTATAAGTAAATCTAGACAGTTCCCGTGGAAATTCCACGATTTAGATTTGAGTACATAATTTAAAATTATTAAAAAGATGAATGCATTAAAGATTTTCGACGAATTATTGTGCTTTAAATGAATATGTTTCATTAATATTTACAGAACTTCCATTGTGTATCTTATCTACCGATAACACGACTCAGACAGTACCCAATGAAATTCCTTGATTTAAAAGAGATAAAATTTAAGATCTATAAAATAAAATACATTTTTCAATTTTACCCGTGGTATTATCAGAATCTAAATATTTTTCATGAATGTATGTATTTTTCATGTATGTTTTGTAGAATCTGAAAGCATTGTATTGTGGATAGCAAAGGCGCTGGATCACTAAAATATTCCATTTTTTCTTATTTGCTTTCTTCTCATATACAGCCATGTTAACGATAGATAAAATAAGAAATGGAAGATCTGTATACATTCATGAAAAATATTTAGATTCTGATAATGCCACGGGTAAAATTTAAAAATGTATTTTATTTTATAGATCTTAAATTTTATCTCTTTTAAATTAAGGAATTTCAACGGGTACTGTCTGGGCTATGTTATCGGTAGATAAGATACACAATAGATGTTCTGTATATATTAATGAAAACTATTCATTTAAAACACAATTCGTTGCAAATCTTTAATGCATTCATCATTTTTATAATTTAAAATCAGTAAAATCTAAACCGTAAAAATTCCACGGGAACTGTCTAGTTTAAATATAAAACCAATAAGGCGTTTCCACGTTAATATCAGCAGTAATTACATTAGATTTAAAAAGAGTTTTGTTATACAACAAGTTCACACGCACTGAACATAATGCACAAATTAGTTTTTATTTGAGTATAAAACCAGACCTCAAGTAATAAAGCTGACATATTTAACTACTTTCACACAGTGTACTCTAATTCATTTAACACGTTGACTCCGATTGCCTGATTGGTGTAAAACTTCACTTTGTACGCATAGTCACTAGAAGGATCTGAAAAAATTACAGAACCTAACCTCAGTGGTACACATACGTACCACTTCGGAGTCAACGTGTTAATCGGTAGAGGCCAAAGGAAACAATATTTTTCACAATCCATATTTTTCACCCTCAATAATTTTCAAAATTCATATTTTTATTACTTAACATTTTTTATGTGTAATATCATTTCTGCTTAATAGCCTTCTCGCTCAATATTTTACTCACTATTTTTCACACTCAACATTTTTCATACTCAATTTAATTTACTGTCAGTATATTTTACTTTTTTTTCGTTAAATGTGTTCACATATATTCCCGTCTGAGGTTGTTGCTAAATGTTCGAAGTAATCAAAAGAATGTCCATGAATAACTTTAAATTTTCATTAGAATTCATTAAAAGATGTTCAAATGTTGGTAAGGAAAAAGTTCTTTAACAAGACGAGGCGTGAGGGATGTCTGTCCTAAGCATAAGGGGAAAATAATTAGCAATACCCAAGTAATGACAAGTAATGACAAGTAATGACAAGTAATGACAAGTAATGACAAGTAATGACAAGTAATGACAAGTAATGACAAGTAATGACAAGTAATGACAAGTAATGACAAGTAATGCCAAGTAATGCCAAGTAATGCCAAGTAATGCCAAGTAATGCCAAGTAATGACAAGAAATAACAATAATAAATAACAACAAGTAACAAGTAACAACAAGTAATAAGTAATACTAAGTAATAATAAATAAGAACGAGTAATAATAGGTAATATGTAATAAAACTTAATAAAAAGTTATAGCAAGTAATAAACAAGAATGAATAAGTAAGAACAATCAAAGTTAAGAACAGTTAAGAGCATGTGAGAATGAATAAGAACAATTAAGAGCATGTAAGAATAAGAAAGAACACTTGAGAGCAAGTAAGAACACTTGAGAGCAAGTAAGAACACTTGAGAGCAAGTAAGAACACTTGAGAGCAAGTAAGAACACTTGAGAGCAAGTAAAAACACTTGAGAGCAAGTAAAAACACTTGAGAGCAAGTAAAAACACTTGAGAGCAAGTAAAAACACTTGAGAGCAAGTAAAAACACTTGAGAGCAAGTAAAAACACTTGAGAGCAAGTAAAAACACTTGAGAGCAAGTGAGAACACTTGAGAGCAAGTGAGAACACTTAAGAGCAAGTGAGAACACTTGAGAGCAAGTGAGAACACTTGAGAGCAAGTGAGAACACTTGAGAGCAAGTAAGAACACTTGAGAGCAAGTAAGAACACTTGAGAGCAAGTAAGAACACTTGAGAGCAAGTAAGAACACTTGAGAGCAAGTAAGAACACTTGAGAGCAAGTAAGAACACTTGAGAGCAAGTAAGAACACTTCAGAGCAAGTAAGAACACTTGAGAGCAATTAAAAACACTTTAGAGCAATTAAAAACACTTGAGAGCAATTAAAAACACTTGAGAGCAAGTAAAAACACTTGAGAGCAAGTAAAAACACTTGAGAGCAAGTAAAAACACTTGAGAGCAAGTAAAAACACTTGAGAGCAAGTAAGAACGCTTGAGAGCAAGTAAGAACACTTGAGAGCAAGTAAGAACACTTGAGAGCAAGTAAGAACACTTGAGAGCAAGTAAGAACACTTGAGAGCAAGTAAGAACACTTGAGAGCAATTAAAATACTTTAGAGCAATTAAAAACACTTGAGAGCAATTAAAAACACTTGAGAGCAAGTAAAAACACTTGAGAGCAAGTAAAAACACTTGAGAGCAAGTAAAAACACTTGAGAGCAAGTAAAAACACTTGAGAGCAAGTAAGAACACTTGAGAGCAAGTAAGAACACTTGAGAGCAAGTAAGAACACTTGAGAGCAAGTAAGAACACTTGAGAGCAAGTAAAAACACTAAAGAGCAAGTAAAAACACTAAGAGCAAGTAATAACACAATTCTGTCTCCAAATTAGAACACAGTTTGTCACGTGGCTAAATATAACACCCGTGTGTATGCTGAAAAATGGGACACTCGTACAGGAGTTCAAAGCTGCTTAAATTGATTATATCTTGGCAAATAAAGCCGTCTGAGTCATCTAATGCAGTCTGCTTTAATGTTTCTATATAGTTATGTATTCACGAGCTATAACTCGGGCACGAGAGTACTGTGAAGCCTTTCTTTCTCTATGTAAAACATATGCACGTGTATTCTATATTATACACGTGTCTTCTATATTATACGTGTCTTCTATATTATACACGTGTCTTCTATATTATACACGTGTATTCTATATTATACACGTGTATTCTATATACGTGTATTTACGGTAGAATGCACGTACTAATTTTATATTTTCAACCGATTGTTAGATCTTAACTGAAGCATTTTCAAAGCACAAGGAACCGTGACTGCCCACGTTTATTCAGTTGCCTGATTTTGAAAGATCATTCTATTCTTTCCTTTTATTTTTTCTAGCATCTGAACTTTTGATCATTTTTTTTGGCTGCCTGGACGTGAAAGAAAAATTCTCCTGTCATAATATCCATAGTCAGGCTTTGATCTCGGCATTACTTCTAAGACGCTCATAATAGAGATAAAAACTTGAGCTTTACGTTAATCAAAATTCTTTATTCATTATTTGCTTCATTATTTATTCATGTGTCACATAATATCAACAGAAGCCAGAGCTTTATGTTATTGCATGTTATTTCTTCATAC
>VCRD01005631.1:0-10185 GCA_006783055.1 Trinorchestia longiramus
ATATATATATATATATATATATATATATATATATATATATATATATATATATATATATATATATATATATATATATATATATCAAAGATATATCTTTTAATGCTAATCATGTTTGCTTAGTTTCGTCAGTAATTTTCGACAGAGGTTCAAGAAGTGGTTTGTAAACTCTTTTACCATCACGATATAATTCTTGTTCTATAATCTTCTCTTTTGTAAATGTTTTTTTAAAGCTTTCTTAAGGTTTATTGAATCTTCTTTAGTTTTCATTGTAATCAAAGTCATTTTTAGAGATAAAAAATTCAACTAACTTGAACTTAATGAGAATTAATTTTGTTCTTAATGTGAGTTCATTATGAACTTCATGCGAGTTCCGTTTTTGATATCCATGAAGGATCATCATATCCTTTCCAATTAAGTAAGGTTTTTCTTTTACTGAATTTGAGAAAATTTCTTTGAAATTTCTCAATTTCATAAACATCACTACCATATTTTGAAAGTTCTTGTTCATAAAAACACCCTATTAATTCTTCACTATTCATATATTTCAATCTACAAGCAACTGGTTCTGTTGTTAATATTTTAGAGATGATGAATAGCTAATTTGTGAAATTTGGTAAATATCCATTATGAAAGTCTTTACGTTTTCTGTTTATACTCGCCTGATCTCTAACGTTGAATTTTGGTTCCTTCAGAATATCCTGTACTTGTAAAAATAAATCATCGTAGACCCTTTTACTGCTTGGTTTCAATGGTGCTACGTGAGGTATCATTTGTACAGATCTATGAAAACTATTGTTGTAATTGTGAATTAGATCTTGTACAATATTCCCCCAGTTCTTAGTTTTGACGCGTGTAAAATATTTCTGTATTCGATTTTTTAAAGTTCTGTTGAAGAGTTCAACAATTTGAGCTCTCAGTTCATTTTTTGTACTAAACCATTGAATTTCATGCTTTTTGAATAATTATTGTGTAGGTTTGTTCATAAATTCGAATCCTTCATCAGTTTGAATTTTAGCAGGGAATCGTTTTTTAAAACGCGTTTTAAGATCGCTTAAAACGCGTTTTAAAAAACGATTCCCTGCTAAAATTCAAACTGATAGAGGATTCAAATTTATGAACAAACCTACACAATAATTATTCAAAAAGCATGAAATTCAATGGTTTAGTACAAAAAATGAAATGAAAGATCAAATTGTTGAACTCTCTCAACAATCTCTTTTTCCGAATAGGAATCACCCAAGCATATTTACTAAAGATATCAATCACAGTTAGAATATAGGTTTTTCTTGATCTCTGTATTTTTGCATGTCAACTAAATCAGTTTGTCATTGATTATAATCAATGACAAACTGATTAAATATTACTAATACTAAATATTACTTTTTCTAGTATTTTGGATAAGACTGGTAAAAGGCTAATTGGCTTGTAATTTGATGCAGTATTGATGTCACCTGCTTTAAGCAACGGTTTGATTATGGAATGTTTCCACTGATCCGGGAATTTGTTTGTCGCAATAGAAGTATTGATTATAATTGTATGAATGATTAGAGTATGAAGTAATACTCTGAGTAATTATGAGTAATTGTATGAAGGGTTAGAGTATGAATGATTGATAATTATCAATCATTCATACTCTAACCCTTCTAGTATTAAAACAGTATCGTATTGGTTTATGAAAAATATTTGAGATTCTAGCCAATGTTTTACTTGATTTCGAGACAATTCACTCCTACGAACAAGTTCATTAATTCCAATACAGCCTATTCCAGGATTTTAATATATTTCACTTAAGATTTAATCCCTCACCTCTGTGAGCGTACTTGGACGTTTTTTGGAATGCCATGGCCTGCCCAGCTTTTCCCAACCATTAAAGCATTAACTAATTTAGCATCTTGTCATCTAGATAACAAGCGCGTAATTTCAATTTTTTTCGAATATCGAGAATAGAAAATATCACATTTTTACATGCTTGATCTAACGAATTCATCCGTTGGTAACGTTCTTTAATTCATTCTTGAACCTTAGTACCAGGACTGCAAAATGACTAAGTATGTTTTTTATTGAATGATTCATTTGGGACTTGTTCGGATTGAATATTAGAAAGTAATTTTATATACATCTCAGGTAAAGGGAATTTTCTAAACATTGTATTTACAAGACGTTTGTCAGCTATTTGCCATTAAGAAGCGATTTTAACTCATTCAAATTAATTTGATTTCCAATAGATAACATTTCCGGGTAATTAAATGTTGTGTTATAGATTATCATTTCTATCAGAATATTTCCAGACTTAATTTTCAATGAATTAATACTAATGTATTAATACCATATGGTAATATATGCCACTTGTCCCCACTACCATTCAATGCAATCATATTTTTTCCGTAGTATATAATGAATAATTATCATTTTGAATATTATACATGTTCTAATAAAAAGTCTTAATTTAACACTCTTTTATACTCATCCATAGTGATGTCATTTTCTGTCACAATTTTTCTTTACCCTTTTTACTTCTTTACCTACATAATTTTTCGTTTTATAACAATATAGTTTTGTTCTAAGACCTACAAATTCTTGAATTGGTAATCCACAAGTTTCATCTTTCATTTTTTCTAACTATTTTGCTTGCATCTGAGTATAGAAAGTGTTCATGCAGATAATTGATGTATCATATAAATCTTTATTTTTTTCTATATGTTTACACAAATCTTTCGTTTTAATATCGTAACATATTGAATATGTAGCAGTAAGCAATAAATCTGCTCTATTTCCGTATTTTTTCTTAATATGATTACAATGGAAATCATACATTAATATTTTACTGATATCTAATATAGAAATTCTACATCGATTGGTTCATCAAATTTTAATCTTTGTTTTTGCATAAGATTTCTTGAGAATACTTTTAAGCCTTTAAAATTTGGTTTATTGGCTAATTTGTTCTATTCCTTACTTGTTTTCACTAAATTCACTTGCACTCTATTTTTGTTTTCCATAATTTTACCACACACTGGATTATTCATTAACTTATAAGTGTTTTTCAAATTCAGATTTAGCTTGTTGGCGCTTTTTCGTATTTATGTCAACGTAAGGTTTCATCCATTCACTCATGTCAAATTCTAATATTCTGTGGATCTTTTCTAACTTTAGTCCTAAATTTAAATATCGTTTCAGAGCTTTATGATGAACAACATATTTTTCTCGTTTACTGATATGAGGAACCAACTTATTTACATCTTCAATTTTAATATTTTCTGATGCTAATGATAAAACATTACGAATATCATACAATTCTTTACGATAATCTAAATCATTTATCGTTTTTAAGCTTGCAGTTAGGATCTTTCCATTTCAAATTTCCTGTCGAAAATTTCTCAGACATTGCCCATCCATATAAAATCTTTACATCAATCTTTTTTTATATAATTATTTGTTTTTTATTATATGTCTCAGGTATATAAGGATTATTTGCTTTTGCATGTCGTTTCGATATAGTTGAAATATCATCCTCTTATACCATTTTCAATAAAGAAACACATATCACGGTCTTTTAATAAATCTAATTTTATTTCTGTATGCTTCAGTAACGCATCGAACAATAATCCTGGGGCTGTGAAATAATGACCTGGATCAAGTGAATAAGTTTTCATATACATTCCTCTATAGTTTTCAAATACATTGGCATCTACTCAATTCATGCAAACCAGCAAAACGAACACTTTTGCTCACCATTGACATCAGCAAAGCTTTTGACGCTATCCCTATGTACCCCCTGATCAAAAATACATATGTACAATACCGAGCTACATAATAACACCAAAAGATGGCTTGCCAACTACCTATCAGGTAGATAATCATACGTGCACTACAGTGGCAAGTCCTCAAAAACATTAAACATTCCCAATAGAGTACTGCAAGGCTCCGTACTCTCACCCACCCTATTCAATCTTTACATGTATGACATACCACAGCCTCCAGAAAACACACACGTAGCATCATATGCAGACGACATTTTGATCACATCCACACACAGTAATGCAAACACATGCTCCACTCATGTACAAGATTACATGGACACAATCACCACATGGATGAACACAAATTAAAAATAGCCCCTACCAAATATACCACCACACTATTGACAAACCACAATGCAGAACACCAACACAGACCCACCGTCACTTTACAGAACACTACAATACCACACACACATACCACCAAAATTATGGGTGTCACCTTCAACACCTCCAGATCCTTCAGCCAACATATAGACGAAGTATCAGAAAAATGCAACAAAAGACTCAACACACTCCGCACGCTAACAGGCACCAACTTCGGACAAGACAAAGAAACCTTAACGCTGATCTATAAGCAGTACATCAGATCAGTCATTTCCTACGCTAGCCCAGCTTGGGCGCCTATATCATCCAAAACAAAATTAAACAAACTACAAAAAATTCAAAACAAAGCTCTACGAATCATCACAGGCTCCACAAGAACCTCACCCACAGCGCTCGTGCATGTAAAAACACAGGTACTCACCTGCCAACAACACCTAGACATCAGAGGAACATAAGTCCTAGCCTCTGCCATCAAAACCTATACAGTCCATGTCATTACATGTTGTATTACGCTGCTACACACAGAGCAATCGCAATGACGCCAAACAGATATTACACAGACCTCCTTCACTCTCTACCCTCCCCCTTGCCACCTGTGGGCACGGGACGGGAGGGAAATCATAATATCCTAAAACACACACACACTACATTCACTCACAGAGCATTTTAACAATTAGGACCAAACACTATTCTGACACCCTCCTCCTCCAATAAACCAGATAGTCCTTATTCCATTGATTTTATGGTTTAATCTCTCAATAGAATAAACACAAAGCGATATTTCAAATTTTAGCGCACTAAATTGTAAAACTTGAATTATTTAACTCAATGATGAAAACATAATAAAACAAGCTGTAATTAGTTATTAGTCATTTAGGAACCAATTGAAAATTAAAAGTCGTTTCACACAGCGTAGAATCACCTCATGGAATAAATTTTAATATTAAAAGTACTAAGTACGAAAAAGACTTTCCAGTGTTTGCGTAGTAAAGGCATATGACAATTGAAGGGTAGAAAGCACTAGTGGACTACTTGCATTTTTTCCCACAGCAGAAAATGCAAATTGTCCACTAGTGCTGTCCACCCTTCATATAGTAAACTACTGGATCGTAATCGCCTCTGTCTGCGCTGTGTTAGCGACAGCACGGGTGTGGACTACTTGCATTTTTTCCCGTGGAAAATACATTATATTTACCATGGGAAAAAATGCAAGTAGTCCACTAGTGCTTTCCACCCTTCAATTGATATCGTATGAAAAATAATAAAGTCACCCGGATACTACTCCTCTTTGTAGAAAACAGAAATCAACTGAAGACTACAACACTTTGAAGAATTTTGAACTCAGCTGACCATTACCATTATTCGAAGAATACTAAAATAAATTGTAGACTACTTCTCTTTGAATATGAATAAAGTAAACTCAAGCCATTTACTGTTTGAAAAAAAATATAGTCAAATAAAGGCCACTACTCTTTGGAGAAATTCTGCAGTAAATTCTCAGAACCTGGGCACACACCTGTACCAATGTTTTTTCTGTACATCTTTCAGAATATTGCTCTTCACTGGGTCGAAAAACTCCCTCAGCAAAAAGTACAGGGTCAAAAGTTCATCACATAACAGAATGATAACAAGTATTTTTATCAGTAGGAATGTGTTGTAAATTATAGTATAACTGCTTTGGATGTCATCTCTTATTCATATTACAGAGGGTATTGAGGCAATTCAGGATAAAATATCTGAATGGGTTTTTAGAGAATGTATGGTATCATTTACTCTCCATTCGCTAACCACATACTTAACAGCCCTAGTGTTCATATTCTGGTTTAATTTATTGATAAATGCTTTCTTCACATTGTTTGGAAATTCACTTGAATTTGAATAGTACTTTTCAACAATGAAAACAGTTGTTCACTAAAAATTTGACCCACCTTGAAATCAATTTTTCGGTCAAATGTTTATAACGATATTATAGCACAAATAAAATACTCAAGAATTTTATGAAAGTTGAGAATAGAAATCTATTATATAGTTCATGTTTCATCTCTATACGTTAACTTTTTAGACGTATGCATTTACTTTCGGCCACTTTTTCTTACGATTGAGCTACGATTTGAGCCATATATGGAAGATTGAGAGCTGGTGAATTCTTTTCATTCCAGAACCACACTCATATTCGTCCAGGAAATAGAAAACGTTGAAAAAATCATCTTGAAAATGAGAACAAGATGGGAAGCAAAGTCCAAACACAAAAGACTTTGTCTGGTTATCTTTTTTTCCCCTAGATAGATAGGCTAGTTTCCATGTTAATATTGTCGCTGAAAAACCATTAGACCAAACCAAAAACCAAACCAAACAAACCAAAACCAAAAACCATCATTATTTAGATATTTTTTGCCTGACAATCAATTCTTTAGAATTTTCGCATTCCGATAGAAAAAATACACTGTATGTGCGTGACTAGATATGTATGTCAGGGTTTTAAGTCGATTAGAGGTTGATGTTATGATGAACGGTTAAAAGAGATTGGTAAAAGGTGTATTCAGATAAACGAGAACTTCGGTGCACCAAGTTTGTCACAAATGACAATTACAACATATAGCAAAAATCTAACGACGATAACATTGACTTCCTAATTAAATGTTAACTGATAAACGAAAAAAGAGTGATAGAGGAAGCCCTGAAGGTATATATCTCTAAAAAATGTTAAACACAATTTTTTTTAATCAATATAAGAAAAGTGTCGCATAACGCAAATTTGTGACCGCATCTTCACGATGAAGGCCCTCAGTTGTTGACGTTGTAAATTAGTTTTCAGTCATGGTAGTTCGAAATAACTACCATGAACCGCTAAAAGTAAAATAATGTACAACTGTAATGAGAGAAAGTTTGTTCACAATTATTGTTCGATTGAAAAACTCGTATGGTCTTTATAAAACGTAAAATGTAAAATTGCGCGAAAATGTTTGTGCTATCACATCGTCATAAAATTTTTCCATGTATCGATTCAGAGCTCAAAACCAATGAAGTTACAATTTAATACGTTGGATTTCTTTCCCAGAATCTCATTATTTAAAAAAAATTCAACTAGACGTATTCAATATGTGACAATACGTGCTCTCTCTCTATACAAATTCTAATCCTTTGAATCGTAAAATCCTAATCCTTTGAATGGTAAAAGGTATTCCCAGTACTTCTTTTCAATGGCAAAATGAAGGTTATGAAACACACAAAAGATTTAATACATGTTATTCTAACTTCACGAGATGGGAAATGAGTCATTTACCACATTTTGGCACATGAACGACAACATGATACCTTATTAAACAGTGCATCATTAACAGATCAATTGCATACTCTATAGTTGAATAATTAAATATGCATAAGGAACAAATTAATTAATTCAATGCGACTCACGACAATTTTTGAAGTTTACCCTGTCGCTAACTTCGATCATATGGACAATAATATTATTAACTTGCCATTACACTGGAGATTCGTTGCTGATGATGGGCTTCGATATTAACACTTGCAATTACAATACGTTAACAATAACGCTGATTATTCCACATCTCTTTCCTTGCTACTTCTCAATCAGTTCTTCCCTCATTGTACACGGTTAAGTGCACGTGAAAAATCTGCTTTTATTAGTCGGTGTGATACTAACTTAATTCCCCTTTAATCACTTTTACGTCTATTCCACCCATACCCCTTTACTTATCCCTCGATGTCGCTCAAGCTGCATAGGTCCTCCACCGTTTTCGAGATCTAATACCCAAATCTAAGACCCCTCATCAATCCTTACCACTGCTTTTATATGAGCCTTGCTCCTCCCAAGTACCTTTTCATTTCCTTTTGCAATCTCCCTATTTTTCCAATGGTCTAAACTAGGCTTTTAACGTTTGTGATATACCCCACCCACTCCTCAATCACCTTGAGCGTCTCGCGACTGCGTGATTCTTGAGTCACACGATGCATAGCCATAAATTTCTTCTCGCTGATTTTTCTTTTAGCCACAAACATAACAGTCTAACCTTTTCAAGTGTAGGCCCTTTGTCTGCGCTGCGGGTTCTACGTAGCAGTCTCTATAGTTTCACACCTCTAACGTAACTAAACACTTCGAGCCTTCTCAAGTGCAGGTACTCGTTTGTTTCCCTTCCCTTGAATTTGCCTTTCGGTTAACCTCTCAACACTTGTTACCTTCAGCTTGAGAGTATCACGACTGTGAATTCTTCGTGTGATACACACTCCTCATACATGTGAAAACCTATTAATATATAATAATTCCCATTACGAATACACAGGGTGAAACAAAAGGTACACCTTTCTTGTATTTGCAATGGCTTATAGTTTTCTTTTGCATGAATTTCTGTCACTTAATACTATATACTACTGTAAGAAAATGTTCTGGAGTGATTGACTTCTGGGGACAAGCCTGATCCACCCGATCTCCTTGATCCAAACATCATCGCGCTCGGTTGTGGACCTGCTGCTGTCTGTTTTAAGCCGATACTCGATGGTTTCCTTTTAAGAAAAAGTTGAAGTGGACGCCAACCGTATGCTGACAGAAAGTCTTTGGGAATTGATGGTGAATCCCCAACGAACATGAAGTGTATTCTTTATAGTTAGTTGAGAAGCTGGACAAAGTGACACCTTGTCAACAAGCCGACTACTTTCAGGGCTGCATATCGTGATTATCTACAGACTACGTTTGGAGAAAAGCTACAGTATGACCTGGTGTAAGGTCGAGAAGATTGTCTACTTGGTTGCATTATTTTTTTCTTTTTAATCTACTAAGAGATACACTGGCCAAAAGTTCTTACGGCTCGTTTCTGATTTAGTGGTTTGGGTGATGCGATCTCGCGAACGTTTATTTCACTATGAGGCATTTTTCGTTTTAATTAGTTTTAATAAAATTACTAATATACACATTACGGAGTTGATAGACTCCATTTCTTGTAGTTATCAACATCGTGTAATTGAAGGGTGGACAGCATTAGTGGACTACTTGCAGTTTTTCACGTGGAAAATATAGAGTAGACTACTGGATCGTGGTCGCCTCGGTCATCGATGTGTCAGCGAAAGCACGAGACGACTAAAGTAGACTACTCAATAGTAGTCGACTTTACCTTTCCTGCCGAACGCGTCGTTTCGCCCTGCTTTGCGAGTACAGCTCTACCTCGGTGTCTTTTAAAGCTGTTCTGCGATTGGTTTCTCGAGAGGGCTAGGTTCCGCCTCTCGTCCTTCTGGTGTAATTATTTAACCCTTTAGCGACCAATTTGTTTTTCTAGTTTCTACATTTAAGCTCACAAAGACCGTCTTTACACTGATGCAATGAAGCATGCTGAGAGCCAGGCAGCCAAAAGAACGACGCTGTAACATGTCGAAGCGTTCAAACCTAGTAGCAACCTCATATTGCTCACTGTTTAATTATTAGAACAATTCTCCCAAAGACCGTGAAAGGCGACCGAATAGTCCACTTGGTCGCTAAAGGGTTAATCCAAATAAATTATATGTTTTGCAGCTCAATCAATAGTTTGGTATACTCTAAATATTTCTGTGTAATTTAAATATTAAATTTAAGAATGCCAGCACTTGATTTTATTTTAAAACGCAGTTTAAAAAAATACGTTCGTTCATACGAGTATATGCAGGACAAAATTTTCTCAGCAGAAAATGTGAGGGTTTCAATGTCCTACTCAATTAAATAGAGTTTGTTGCTTCTGTGTAACGAAGCAACAATTTTTAAAGGCAAGTTAATTCTATCGTCTACTTAATTAATTTCTCCTGATAACTTTAAGTACTCTCTTAGCGTCGTAAACTTCAGTGATATTATTTTTAAACCAGAAAACTTCTTAGATAGTAACTACAGCAATGTTAACACTGGGATCTCAGCTAAAGGAAAACAAATAATGAATCCATTCGTTTCCAAAAATGTTGATACCTACAGAATGTAAAAAACGATTAAATTTTGAAATTCCTGAATATTAAAGTATTTTAGAGTACATCTATTAAGATAAGTAATACAATGATCAAGATCTGATAAACTAGGGTAGTGTGGGGG
>VCRD01005631.1:17005-32961 GCA_006783055.1 Trinorchestia longiramus
GCGTCCACTTTTCTTTTCTTAGAAACCATAATGAAGGGTGAAGAAAACGGGATCTGAAAATGAAAAAGAAATTGAATTAGAAACATAATTAATACCCTATTGAAACATAAGTAAAGCAGAATATTCGAATTATTTTCTGGGGTTACCACTTTAGAGTCACGAGTTTAATCATCGCTTTAGGGAACGTGTTATTTTTCTGTTGTAATAATTTCGTGGGTGATGTTCTTCGAGGGGAAGTGATACAGTCGACTTCGTTGCTTGCAGATTTATTATTGAACACGATCAAACTCAGGGTAGAAGTTAAGGCCAAGATCGAAGATCGAAATTGAGAGCTTACACTCCGTAAACCGAGACCTGTCCGAATAAGGACTATTAAGTAACTCGAAATGAATACAAAATTTAGCAGAAGTATTAATATCCTGATACAGTATTATACGACAACCGCCGAGTCAAACACTGAGGCATCGTGCCTAATTAGCTGGCGGTTAAAGAAATACAACATGAGATGTCTATAAGCAGCTTCTCCCCGAGGCTGTGGGATTTAATCACCGTATCAAAACGGCTGGTCGATCTTTTAGTGTGCCCATCATATAATACTTGAACGTAGAGACTCGAGTGATACGGAACTTGCCAGCATATTTACTGCCTGACGCAATAGTTATTATTCGATGTATACTACACCACTACTTCTTCAAATACAAACAAAACTATTCGAATGAAACGTGACTACCTGAAATGAGATTTCGGTGTACATTTTAGCTGTCAATTAACTCATTGTTTCGCAAAAGGAAACCTTGGCTAGAACTGTTGCTTAAGGCTATAAAAGGGAAACCCTAACCATTCATTTTGCATTACCGGCTGCGTGATAACTCAAATCTCAACAATACGAATACTGCAGACACTAGGTAAATTATTTACCGTATTGTGGAATAATATACGACGAGAGATCCGTCGAATTACCGAAAAACAATCACCGGAATTACACAAACTGCTAAACCTACAGAGGAATGCTTAAGCCGGGCTAAAATGATAAGTTTAAGGAATACCTAACTAGTAATTAAGTGAAGCGCCAAACTTCCTAACAACCGTCAATAGAAACTTACCCGTCAGAGAGACTGAAAGCACGAATACACTTGTTCCCTGGATAATGGTTATGGACGGACTGACGGGCGTTTGGTTTGAGAACCTGTGGTTGACTACACTCTTCTATAAACGACGAGAGTTACAATTTGAAGTCACGACCATGATTAAATTTAGACTAAAAAGAAACAATCACAAGTGGCGCGAAATAAGTATAAAGATTTACTCTAAAATATTACTAGGTCTAATATTATTTAATACTAAAATAATCACGATATTTTAGCGGCCCTACAGAACAACCTTCTCAAAAAGGTCTTAAAGCAATGGAAACCATGGTGACGTCAGAGCGTAGGCGGAGCTACCACGAGCCGAGGAAGCGACGTCAGTTCAACGTCGACGGGCCTGGTGAACTGACGTCGCGGGCCGGATTCGGCCCGCGGGCCGTAGTTTGGTGACCCCTGGCCTAGACGGTGCAAATCTTCACTTCGTACAGTCATTATCACTAGAAGGCACTGTAAAATTTACAGAACCTAACCTAAGTGGCCCACTGTTGGGGTCACTCCGTACACAGAGCATATTGCTGTATCCAGGAGTTTTAGAAAAAAATTTAGGTCTGGTTTACATTACAACTACACGGTAAATACGTGCAGTACAAATTCACACTAACCTACTTCTACGAGTACTAACCGTACTCAATCGATTTGCGCTAATATATTTTGACCGCTCTAGCTAGTCCCAGTGACGAGTGTTGCCGAGATGGGATGATTTTTTTTCTAAGATACGACTGTGTTCGGATTGGTGGCGTATACACTTGCTAGGTTTCGAGTTTCGTCTGCTCACCTCTCCCACTTGTCGCTCTGTACGCAGTGGTGAGCAAGTGACGGACTGGCATTCAAATACACGCGATTCACTTTCAATGTTTTCTTCCATTTCGGCAGTTAGGCTAGGAACAGACTGAGTCACCCCTCATCATGTGGGGAAGGGTAGGGGAAAGATATGGGTAACAATGACAAGGAAGAATGTGAGTTTCCACAACAAAGTCAGCTCTGTATGCAATGAAGGTATAACATTTACTCATTGGATGATTCATTGGGAGGTGCTAAAACCGAAAAACAATAACGAAAAATTGTGTGTAGTGTGACAAGGTTCAGTTAATATATTTAATTATATCAAATCCCGTGCTCTTAATACTCGTCTCTTTACAAATTTGTGCAAACAAATGGGTTCAAATTTTGAATCCCAGCTGCTTCAGACTGACATTCGATGTCTTTAAGAGGTCGGGTTATAAAAGGCTGATCACCTTAAAAAAATTAAGTCATGTTATTTTTATCTGGTAACGACTCAAATTTGGTGAAAAATTTCCAAAACGAAAATTGGCTTTCCAAACTTTGTTATTTATCAGATATTCTTGACAAGCTTAGTGACTTCAATATATCATTACAAGGCAAAATACAAATGTTCTTACATTAACGTCAAAAATTCAAGCTTTCCTGAAGAAAGGTAATGTATGGTTGATGAATGCAAAACACAACTCATGAGAGTTGTTTCCATGTCTGGAAGAGTTCGTGATGGAAAACTAACTAAACTTTAAAATAATCAAACCAATTATAATTAAGAATTTGGTAAGCTTAGGGAAAAATTTTAAAATATATTTTCTTCAAGAATTAGACATGAGCCAATTTCATTGGATCCAAAATGCATTTGATTCTAAAGTCGAAAAAGTGTCATCTCACACTGAAGGCACAGGACAATGGATACTTCTACCTTTAGCGTCAACATATTTGTGTGAAAGGGCTTTTTTGGTATTAACTAATCTCAAAACAAAATATCGATCTAGTCTAGTAAATATTGAAACTGTGTTTAAACCAACATTAACAAAAATAGAGCCTAGATTTTACCTGTGTAAGAAAATGCAGGTGCATCAATCCCATGAATTAAATACAAGTGGGATTATTTATTGCCATTAATAGTATCTACGTAGATTTCTTGGGTCTTCTGTATAAAATACACACATTTTAAATGTTTTTTTGTACAGTATACCCGATTTTTTTATAAACATAAATTTTTTTCTTATATTTACATTTTATTCTTTATTTTCTTAAAGTTAAAGGGTCGTACAAAAATAAAATCTTTTAAAGTTGGTCACGGCGGTTAAAAGTATGAAGACTTAAAGCCTACTGGGTTTAATAACGGTTGGACAACAGTTCAAAGCCATTCCCTGATAGAACCTTGGGGTTAGAATGGATTTTTCGACACTTGTCAATGAGTTTTCCAACTCTTGTGAATGGGGTCTTAGTGACTGCTGTGTATGGTTCTTCTCACAATTTTTAAGTCTAATAACCCTTGTATTTTAATGTCCCATTTTTCTCCTTACTGAGTCCATAAACCCCTGGCACATAGCCTCACGCACAGACCTCTTATGTGTCAGTTTTGCTACTACGAAGCTTAACATTCACGCTTTGTCTTCTATTGCAGTTAACTAAATTTAAAATATAAAGAATCAGGGTAGAAGATGACAGGCTCCGCCCACTATGTAGTCTCTTCTGTCTTCGCTTGCATGCGCACGGCAGAGTGAAAGATTTCGCATAGGATGACAGATTGATAATAGAACTAATAAAACAACTGTTTTACCGAAGTTAATAATTCACGAATGTTCCATGAAACAAGATTCCGAAACTAATGCTCATTTTGTTTATGGTTTCACTTGCATTTTTTTGAAGAAAAAGTTTTGCACGTGCATTAGGTTTTGTTCCATTCTTTTGTATATTCGTGACAATAAACTGTTCACAGTCCTCGTTTTATTATATGATTCATGTGAGCAATATAAAATGGGTTAAGATGGTTAAATTGATGCATATTTTGCGAAAAATTGAGGTGTTAAAGAAAATGGACGGCATACCTGAAATTAGCACTCGAAATATACGTTATAACAGCTCAAAACCATCGCCACCGAAACAAGTGTTAGCCTGTGTATTAAGTGAATAATTTAGGCTATATAGAGCAACCACACACTTAAAATTTGCTTTTAAATTCTATACATATATACGATATACGCTGAATAAACTGAAAAATTACGTTGGATATCCATTGTCTCACGGGAGATATTTTTGTTGAATAAATTTTGTATCTCCTAGAAGGTCATAGTTACAGCCTGAATATGAAACATTTTTTCCACTTGGCCTAAGATAGAGAAATTATGAACTCTAAAATCATTGGTTATCGGGTATTTGAAGTTGGCACTTAAAACTAGGCTAAGTTAGAACAAGAGGAGTTATTTGATGCAAATAGCGGCCTAAGTTGAATTTCTTCTACAAAATCACGCACGTGAGTTTCGAATTGGACGCAAACAACTTGATTCGTTTGAATTACGGTTGATAATACTAGAGTCATACACGAAACTTGCCATCATTTGTTAATAGCGTGGAAAATTCAAGTAAATTTTAGATATCAAAAAAGAAATTAGTCTTCAATATATTTGTTACTCGTATACCAAGAGTGTATACAACTAATTATCTATTTCTAGGAGGATCATTTAGTAATAGTAATAGAATAATGCGATAGAAACGAGCATTTTGGCCCTTTTTTAGGTCGGTACCAAAGTCTCCGGCCGTAAAATCATTCTATCCGCCAATGATCATGCACAATCAGACCAGGACAGTAAGGTCTCGAACTCGTGCCTTTCTCATGGCAAACGGATTCGCTCACTAGTCGACCATGCTGGTGTTTGTTAAAGGATGAAATAACATGCATAAAAGTAGTCGATAAAAGAATCTGAAAAAAAATTATGCCGGGGGTTGAACTCCAAGTATAAGGTTGCAACGAAAGTTCAATCAATTTTTGGAACGAAAGTTCTGTCCATTTTTTGGTTGGATTGAAAATTCAGCAAAACCAAGATTTATTTTATCATTGGCATAGTCACTATTGTCATTGATGACTTCTTTCCACCTTTCTATAAGCTTTTTGATGCCTCTGTTATAGAATTCATTTGGTTTTGACTCAAAAAATAAGCATGCTTCATTTCAACCTCTCCTCTTGAAGTAAGCATTTACCCTGAAGGATGATTCTGTAGGCGTCAAAAGTGATTTTAATCTGTTGGAGCAAGATCGAGAGAACATGGTGGGTGAATCAAAACTCCGCAACCAAACTTTTCAGTGAGATTCTTCGTCCCTCTTGAAGTGTGGGGTCTGGCATTGTCATGTTGCTGGATCACTCCTCTTCTGTTTACCGACGAAGATCATTTTTTCTTTAGAACAGTCTTCAAGCGGCATAACTTCTGGCAGTACACTGCACAAGTTATGGTTTGATTGCTACCTAACAGCTCACAATGCACAATTCCCTTTATGTTCCGCCACACGAAGAATTTTTTTCAGATACAGATTACGTCGAGGCTGTGGAATAAGGTTTGAATTACGGGTGAGCCACTGTCTTTTACGTTTAACATAATTGTACAGTATCCATTTCTCATATCCAGTAACGATTCTATCTAAGAATTGGGTTTTAAATTGAACATAACGTAATAAGACAACAGTGCACACGTTGTTGGAAATTGTTCTCTGAAAGATCGTGTGGAATCCATTTTCCAGCCTTGGAGACTTTAGCAATTCTTATCATTTCATGATATATGGTCATGCAGCTCACGTTAAACTTCTTGCTCATTGTTCTAGTTGTTTCGAAATAATCATCAATGGCAGCCAGCAATGAGTTCCTCAAAACTGAGTCTTTTTGAGCATTATTTTCTTAGCTCGTCCTTAAGATTAAAGGCTTCCTTTTTGAAACGTGAAATCATCTTCTACAACTCCTTTCGGTTACCAAATGATTTCCGTATGTGTTTGTGAGCGATTTTGCTACTGGACTTGCTGCACTGCTCTTTTAAAATTCATGTACAAAAATATGCCTGATGTGCTCATTGCTTGGAGTGTAAATTTGGGTCAATAATATGTATTATAATAATTATTACAAAATCTGAAAGTAAAAATAATATTTAAGTGATTTTGATAGCCACACACATGTACGATTCATATAGTCGTACAATAAAATTATAAATCAAGAAAAGGATAAAACTTAAGTTATGACCTGATAATAACCTTAAATGATGTATTACAAACTGTAAAGCACGTTTTTTGTATATTATTTGCAGTTATGAGCCGTCCCCCATCTCTGTAAATTGTAAATGTTATTTCAACAGTAACAAATAAATTCATATCAGCTTTAATAGCAGATATCTTATTTTCAGTTAATTTTGAAACCTCAAGATTAGTCAGATGCACGTTCTACGAGATTGTTTACAATGACTTTATTTTACAAAAAATAATAACAAAAAATAATTTAAATGTTTTGAGTTCGATATTAATAGCCAGAAATTTACATTTGTTACCCACAAAAAGGATGGTGCACAACTTTCTTCGACGAAAACACTAACCCAGTGATTCTCAAACACGGTGCCACGGCACACTAGTTTGCCGCGAAACGAAATTTGGTGTGCCGCGAAACAAGAAGACATCACAAAAATCTTCGTACACCTTTCATAAAGTTTAAAACTAATTTCCTCCCAAATCCCGAAAAATGTAAATTATTATTGAAAATGTTAAATTTTAGTGATTTCAAAGTTCAGGTTAAGCACCGCAAGCAGTGCCACGAACACTAAATTGTACCGTAGTTCAGCAAAATATTATGGATCTCAGTGTGGCACTTTATTATCATAATTATATGAAACGCATTCAATTATAACCTTTATCTCAGGAACAAATAGAGAACTACATTTACTTCAACTTACGAGCTTTCCGTTCATGTCATGTTAATAATTTTCGTTTAAATTTGGTTAAATTCATATTACTTCTTTGCTATCATTACACCTTAACTATCGAGGGGAATTAGACGATAAGTCAAGTCAACAAAGTGCTTTTATCTGCATATAAGCCATATATTGTAAATATCGCAAGTTTGAAATTTTTCAATGTTTCTTCTACCATATTTTAAAGCTGAACGAAACAATTTAAGAGCTAGCACAGCGGCGTGACTGTCACCACTGTGCTGCCACTTAATTAGTTGATCACTGCCTGTTATGGAATACGTGAGTGACATTGTGTGTTAACAGTTTTATAATATAACTCCCCCTCTTAATAACAATGGATAAGTTCATAAAAAGAAAAGTACTAAATGTCGATTGTGAGTCCACTGACAGCGAGCAAATGACAAAACCCGTCAACTATATTGCGAAAAAAAACTAAAGTTGACCACGACCAAAGATACAGGGATGAATATTTGCAGTTAGGATTTTCTTGGACTGAATCAGTTGAGCAGCCAAGTCCATTATGTGTTGTTCGTGGTGATACGTTGTCCAATGAATCGATGTTGCCAAGGAAATTAGAAAAATATTTCACTACTAAACATTCCTATCTCAAATTTAAAGATGTAAGGAATTTTCAAAGATTGTTAGATCAGCAAACAAAGCAAAAAAACCTTTTCCAAACAACTTTGAACATATCAGAAAGAGCTCAACTTACTTCAATCGAAGTGGCAGAACTGATAGCAGTGTATTCTAAACCTCATACTCTTGATGAGACAGTTATTTTGCCCGCTTGTAGGAAGATGGTTAAATACATGTTAGGAGAAAAAGCTGAAACAGAAATTAACAAAATATTCCTATGGAATGATACAATAAGAAGGAGAATTTAATATTTATCAGCGAAATTGAAACTAAGGTACAGATCTTAATGAAAGTATCAAAATTTGCCTTAATAGTTGAATCGACTGACATAAGCAACTGTGCTCAGTTGCTTGCGTTTGTGCGTTTCATTCATGGAGATAAAATTATCAATCTGTTTTTGTCTGTAAGGGAATGCAAACAACTTGTAAAGAACAGGATATTTTTGATGTTGTGACAAGCTATCTTGAAAAAATTAATTTGAGCTGGAAGTCTTGCGTTGGCATTTGCACTGATGCAGTATTAAAGGCTTCGCTTCACTAGTACAGAAAGAAAATTCAGAAGTCATTCGTACACATTGCTTTTTACATCGATAAGTTCTATTGTCGAAAGTATCACAGGAAGATTTGAGGGAAGTGTTGCAGCAAGCTATTGAAATAGTCAATTACATTAAAAGTAAGCCATTGAAGTCGAAGGTGTTTGAAGCATTGTGCAAAGACATGGATTCTTATCATGTTCGGTTACCTATGCATACCGAAGTTCGATGGCTATCGAAAGGTAAAGTTTTAGCTCGTGTTCATGATTTACACAAGGAATTGATTGCATTTTAAAAAAACGAATGAATGATTTTGTAAATATCTCAAATGTGATTTTTGAATGTCTAAAATGGAACATGTGACAGATATTTCTGCCATCTTTATACTGTTAATAGTAGCATGCAAGGCCGAAATGAAAATATCCTCACCTCAACAAATAAATTGGTATCTCTCAAGAAGAAAATTGATATTTGGAAAGTCAGAGTCGAAAGAAGGGAAACTGATATGTTCCCTACAATGCGTAGCTTCTGCAAAAAGAAAATGATTCTGCAAAAGAAATGATCCCTATTATAGTAAAACATTTGTCTGCACTCGGAGAAAGCATTAACTATTATTTCCCGTCATTGAACACAGAGAAGTACGACTGGATTCGAAATCCATTCATTGATATTTCTCCTAATGAAGAACTTCAATTACATGAAGAAGAAAAATTATTAAGTATTTCAGGTGACCGCAGCTTGAAAATAAAACATTCTGCGGTCCCTATCGATACCTTTTGGACTTCCACAAAAAAAGAATATTCAGCCTTATCAGATAAAGCTCTGGTAGTCTTCTTGCAATTTTCCATTTCTTATCTGTGTGAATTAGGGTTCTCTACATTGCACAATATAAAAATAAAAAAGAGAGGAAGACTACGCTCCACTGAGGAAGAAATCCGAGTGTACTTATCCCATGTACGCCCAAGCATTGCAGAGGTTGCAAAACAGCACCAAACACTCGTTTCCCACAAATAACGGCAAGTGGAAACAACCAGCAATAGAAATTTTAAACCAAATTAAAAGGGAAGTTTTGTTATTCACATTTAAAATTTTTCGCTTTGAGGCTAAGATCTTTTAAAAATGTAGTTATAGTATAATAATTTTTCATTGTTCACAGTATGTTTGCGGTATGTGTGCTGCAACGTTTTCAATGGTTGATAAATGTGCCGCGAGTTACAAATATTTGAGAAACACTGCACTAACCAGTCACATTAGTTCTCTTATACGAACTTGGTTAACTGAGAGTAGTCCACTTCACCTGGGCAGCATCGCTGCGGCCTTGAAACTGGTGAACTAGATTACTGCAAGTAGTCTAGTTCACCTCGACGCCAACGCAACATGATTATATGAGAAGACTACACTAGAGGACAGTAGTTTACTCCTGCTCGACGATCTCTGGTTTTTAGGAAATCTGTCGAGTAGTCTACTAATGCTTCCAACTCTTCAATTTGCGTCATCTTGGTTTCCATGCATGGTTTCTGCATTCTCTCCTACCGTTATATATCAATTAATACTTGTAAGTAACGCAATCAATTAAATGCAGCAAACATACGTAATCGCACTAGAGGGACTCTAGTCCTCTGAATATATGTGTGGCGATACGTGCTTTCTCTATACACAGTTACAGGATGAATCCATAATAATTACGAGCATTAATTGAATTCTTACAAGGTGAATGTATCATACACATATTTTACGTTAATTGAATGCAATCAATTTTTTATAACGAGAGAGAGACGTCGCAAATTAGAGGAATCCAAACCCCCTGACATGAATACTATATTTTGCATTAATCAGGGCAGCAAAGGGGTATAAACACAATTAATAAGCTTAACGATTACTGGAAAACACACGGAAAAACACATGAAAAACACGGGAATTTGTTATGAACAAAGTAGTCTTATCTTCTCAAATCGATCAATTCCACTCACAATAATTATTTAAATCACACAATGCCGAGTGGTTGCGGAGTTGAAACACTGTTCATGTCCCCTATACCCAGGGCCGCGGACCGGTACCGGTTCGTGGATCAAATGGCACCAGGCCGCACAAGAAGCAATAAACTATTTCCATATGATTTATTTCCGTGTATTTCTCCCGAGATTGTGCGACTTTCCATGAACGAGAGGTTAACGGTTAGCCAGGTGCTGACTCAGTTGAGCGGCTGCGAGCGGCAGACCAGTGGCGTTGTAGCTTTGGTGGAAGAAAGGTGTGTGACGCTTTTCTCTCTGTTTATCGGTACTTTCTCATGTTTTACAGTGGTTGTTAAGCCGCGTCCACACCATCAAACCCTCCTTAAATCATGATCACACCAAAGAACAAGCTCTTCTAAATAGTGTCTAGACTGTGCTCTCGGCGTCATGAAATTGTACGAGTGCAGAATGCAAATAAACAACACTGCTCCTGGAATACGTGTATTGAGTTGATGTAGGCTAGTGTAAAATTTTAAATCTTCGCAGTTGTTAATCATCCTAGGTGTTATTTTTACATTAGTAATGATGTTTTTAACCGTGTTTGAAAAATCTGAAGCCATCGATCTTCATTGCCAGCTACGATTTATGTAGTTGTCAGCTACTATTTATTCTAAATTAACTAATCCTTAGTTTACGAGAGTGGATACAAAAGTAAGGTTTGCATCAATTATACAAATAGACAACATTGTTTATTCTCATGGCAATGTACAATGTTGAAAAGAAAACACTTTGATCTATTTTTCGACATAATCGTCATATTTTCTACGCATTTTTGTAGACGGTGCTCCAATTTCTGCATCCCAATGTCGTAGAACTCCGGCCCTAACCCGTTGAGGAAGAGTTCCACCTCGTCCTTGACTTCATCGTCCCCCCGCGTAGGCGTTGGCCACTCAAGTGTTCTTTTAACTTCGGGAACAAGTGATAATCGCTAAGCACAAGGTCTGGACTGTACCACTGCCTCTGATGTAGGAGGCAGTGACAGTACAAACACTACAGGAGCAGAACTGTTCAAGTTACTGGGTGGTTATATATCAAGACAACTAAAATAGTCCTTTTGTGTCAGCACAGGCAAAGATGGAGTTGCTGCCCTGACTGGACGAGTCTGGTTCAACTGCTCAGATTAAGGAGGTTGCACCCAGGAGTGAATCTACGCATTGCATCATTCACAGGGAAATACTGGCAAGCCTAAAAATGTCACCGGAGTTTATCAGCGTACTGAATGATGCCATTAAAGTTATTAACAACATCAAAGCACAAGCCCTTAATGCGCGTCGATTTGAGCAGCTTTATGAGGAGATGGATGCAGAGCACAGATGCCTTCTCTTGTACACAGAAATAAGACAGTTATCTCGAGGAAAATCGCTAACCAGAGTATCTGAATTTCGAATGACATTGCAAAGATTTCTCTCAGAAAAGAAGTCCCCGCTGGCTGCACATTCCAGTGAGAAGGTATGGGTTGCAAAACTGGCTTACCTCTGTGACATATTCAACCTGCTTAATGAACTCAATCTGTCCTTTCAGAGGAAAATGACAACTGTTTTCAAGTTAGCAGACAAAGTAGCTACATTTAAAGCGAAACTACAGTTGTGGGGATGGCGCGTGAACATAGGTATTTTTAACATGTTTCAAACATTAGCGGAGATTTTAAGCACAACTGGGCCTGAGCATTCATTCTCCCAATTGATGCACAGCCACCTGTGTTTGCTTTTAAAAGAGTTTGAGTGCTATTTCTCATCAACAAAAGACCCACGAAAGGGGTAAGGAATGGATCCACGACCCATATGTCAACAAATCAGGCAAATCTAGCATTTCTGTGCAAGAAGAAGATCAATTGCTGGAGATTCCAAATGACGGAGGCCTTAAAACTACCTTCAAGACAACAACTCTACCGGTGTTCTGGATTAGAGTCATGGTGGAATACCCTGAGATTGCCACCACAGCACTTAAATCCCTATTGCCATTTTCGACTTCCTATCTGTGTGAAGCGGAGTTTTCTACAGTGACGGCAACCAAAACAAAACAACCAAGTAAACTGAACTTAAGCAGTACACTTCGTGTGTCATTATCTCCTATTACCCCCAGGTGGAACCGTCTCGTTACAGAGAAACAAGCTCGGGGTTCTCATTGATTTACGGTTCGAGTGGGTTAAAATGGTAAATGGCTTTACTATCATTTTTTTGTTTAATTGCATTCTATTTCGAAAGCATGTTTGAGTACAATAAATTTGGAATCATTAAATAGAAAACAATCAAAAACATCAACGTGCCTCTTCTTCTCCCCCTTCGGCTGCTCTCAGCGGGCCGCGGTAAAATGATCGAACGTTGACCGGTCCATGTCAGTAGACCAAGTTAAGGTGGCTGCTTCACGGTCACCTGACGCAAGCGATAGATAAGACAGAGTATATAAGGCACGGTTGCCCATAGCTTTGTGTTCCTACAGTCGTTACCATTTGACTCACCTGTGTCAGTTGTGTAGCACCCTTACGGATTGGAGAGAATAAAGCAACCTCTGGAATAACGTTTCATTGCCTTACTGTACCAGCAGAATATATACGAGAAACGCGATAAAGAGAATACATACGAGAAACGAGATAAAGAGAATATACGAAGTAACAAGTAAACGAGTGGATCCACTATAAAGATAATCGACGATAATCGCTGTCACCGGGAGCCTGACAGAATTGGTGGCCAGTATGGGGACTGGCGTTATCAACCGTTCAACGGGTGCAGATCTGCAGGTCTGTACCAATTTGTGAGTATTTGAATACCCCATGTATCTGGTACAGTAGTGAGTACGGCATAATATTTCAAGAGCTGTGTGAACAATGAGAATCGTGATATTTCCCGACCTGTGTGAACAATGAGAATTATAATATTTCAAGAGCTGTGTGAACAATGAGAAACGTGGTATTGCCAGAGCTATGTGAGCAATGAAAGCCGTAGTATAATATTTCCAGGACTGAGTGAACTCCGGAAAAAAGGTATAAAGTGCAACAAAAGTGTCCCGCGGTGTCCAGCATTTTTTTTTGAGCAGAGGTTGTATAGAAAGGTGCATGTGAGGCACGCTTCCAATCCGTAAGGCATACTGTAGAACCGTGAATGAGTCGCTGACGACTCGCTGGACCCACCGTTCGAACCCGACGAAACAGTTCCGCTACAAGAGGTGGCGTCGGATTCAGCACGTCCGAGACGAACGAGAAAAGTACCCATCCGGCTGAGAGATTATTACCTTTCCTCATCCGAAAACATACATCGAGCTGCAGAGCTGCCAACGGAGTTGGTAGAGTCAGGCCAACGTCCAGGAACTAGTTTCGTCATGAGGAGAGCCACGTCGAGAGCTGGCAGCCAGACAGAGGAGGACGTCCGCCATCGAGAGGAGGAGGTCAGCCGGAGACTTCATGGAGGGGATCTTCACCGCCATGGAGGGGACAGCCGCGCGGAAGAGGCACAGAATACAATCAAATGTATGACCAGCGGCGTTGCTACGAATGCAACAAATGTGGACACTTGGCGAGGGATTGCCTGAAAAGAAGAGCACCTGCCAACCGAGTATTCTGCACAGAGGAACGGGAATATGAAGAGACATTTGACGACTGATGTCGTCGGCCAGGCGCTGCGGAGCCAGTACGTAAGACGGGAATTTGTACTGAGCCTAGTAGAAATTGTTCAGAGAAAATATTGAAACCTGTAGTGATAGGTACGAGTAACAGTAGCGTAGCGCCCGAGGCCTGCGACCGGAAAGGTCGTACCGATAAAATATGCGACGTAATAAAATGTAACGATGTACGTAAAAAGGTTGTAACGGCTGCAGACCGAGGTCGAAATAGTGTCGACAATGTAACTCGAATAAGACTGGGTAACGAGGACAGTCAGAATAGTAGTGCAAGGGCATACAAAGACGAGATATTGAAGTTAACTGCAGAAATATTAGAATCGAATGCACGAGTAAGTGCGGGCAAGAGACCTGACACAATCTTGAGTGAGAGTAGCTCAAGCCGAACGAATAGCAGGGAAGTAATAAACGAGNAAGCGTATGAAGAGATATAAGCTCGCAGCGATAAAGTCTCAGGTAGAGAAACCTGTTGTGGTAAAGTGCGACACCGATGATGTGCACTCGGGCCGTAGTGAGAGAATCATGCGCAGACCCACGGTAGATATCTGTGTGAATAACAGAATGATGAGAGCACTGGTAGACACGGGATCTACAGTGACTTTAATAAAGAGAGAGGCGGTGAACACGCCAATAAATCCCAGTAGTATGCGAATTAAGGGCGTAACTGGGCAGTCGATAGCTGTAAAAGGGAAGACAGTCGTAACGCTGAAACTCGTAGGAGGTGTAGAGAAAACGGTAGAAGCCGTAGTAGTAGGTAATGACGCAGGTATTCCGTCAGAAATTTAGATCGGGACAGATCTACTGTGTGATAGCGAGGCAAAGATCGATTTCTTGAGCGTCAGTTATGTTTCCAAGTCGTTGTCAGAGACAGAAAGGAGATATTCTGTGACAATAAAAGAGGCTTATATTTCAAACACGTGGTACATCGTTGTGGGACGTTGTCAACTCTTATTAATATTTGCGTACTCAAATATTATGTTTTCCAGGTAATCGAATTAGCGCACTATCCTGCTGTCCTGTATTAGTATCACATTACGGTGTCAATCGTACTCTGAAGCGAGCGCAACAGAATTTCTGTTTATTTTTTAACAAGAGACAATCAGTCCTTGACTATGTAACAAATTGTGCAAGTTGGATTTTATGTGTTGCGATAAAAGTTTTCGTGAGTTGAGGCCAACCTTTGATGGTACATGTTCGTTAACCCATCTCCAACAAACGCTATCTGGTGGAAAACCGGGCTAACAAGAAACGCAGAGAAGTCCATATTGACAACATCCTGAGCTGTCGGAAATAACAGAAGATTAAATACAGTACGAACCTTGCTTGGTCTCTGGTGTTTGGTGAAAGCAACATCCTGTCCAACAAGATATGAGATGCACGCAGTGCAGCTCTTTAAAAAACGCCGGAGAAAAATTCTTTTGTTCAATGTTTAATGATTTTAAAGCATCAATTATACTCCTGGATTTTTGACCTAGATTTAAACTAGGGACAACAGGATTCATAGCAAATATAAGTTGAGGATCCAGTGGTATCATTTCCACTGTCCATTCTGTCTTTCGTGTGTACTGTTCTAACCACCCTTCAACAAGGTGACTATGTTCGAGTTATAATGTACTGTATTGTGTTACGTTAAGTGTTGAGTTTTCCTTTACAGTATTTAAGCAATGCGAATATGTGATCTGACATCCACGGGGGCGAAAAGGTTGGGGATAGATAAATCAATCATTCCATGGTTTAGAGCAGTGGTTCCCAAACTGTGGTACGCGTACCACTAGTGTTACGCGAGGGCCATCCAGGTGGTACGCGAACACTTTTGAGGTCATGAACAATTTTTATTTTGTCATTTTTTGCTTCACATAAATGTTTACTGCCTAACACAGGATAATCTGGCGACATACCACCCATCTTGTCTCAGCAGCCCACCGTTAAATTCAAACAGTACACTTACTTAATGCACTTATTAGTAGCGCATTTATCGACAAGAAATAACAACTTGTGCGCAGGAGACGCACAAGTTGCTGTCAAGTTGATTTTTGCTGGATGCGCAGGGCCAAAAAAGGGAATGATGACTCTTCTGAACTCTCATCAGTCGCCACAGTACAGTAAAGACTAGTAGGAGCACTTTCAATTTTGATGTCGTGGAATTATGTGAGGGGTGAGGGGGGTCTCAGTGACGTACACGCAAGTCAACCAATCATGGCGCACAAATCAGGCCAACGGTCACTTTGTCAAATTTATGCTGATTTCAAAGCAATAAAAAACATTGGGAAACAGCTTGAAACAATGGTCTAAT
>VCRD01005632.1:0-28390 GCA_006783055.1 Trinorchestia longiramus
GTTCAGGTTCATGTGTAGGAGTTAGGTTTATGTGTAGGAGTTCAGGTTCATGTGTAGGAGTTCAGGTTCATGTGTAGGAGTTCGGGTTCATGTGTAGGAGTTCGGGTTCATGTGTAGGAGTTCAGGTTCATGTGTAGGAGTTCAGGTTGACGTATAAGAAAAGGTTTACCACTGTCAGCAGACCTACAAATTTCTTCAGAAACTTCCGCTTCTTTACATCTTTTGTTAATGTTGTTTAATGTAAGTTGTTAGAGTAAAATGTTCTGGACACATTAAACCAGCCTCGAACATCAGGACATTAAAGCATTTACACAGTTTGTGTACCTAAATCAGAACTCTGTTGTACTACAGCTGTATGGGTCCGAGTAGTACTCTATTTCACTCTTGCATGGTAAACAAGTTCCTGAAGCTGGAGGCTGAGAATCCTTCTTCTTTGCAGCTCCTTTCTGTTGCAGCTTTAACCTATGTACCTGCTTTCAACTGAACCTATTTATCTGCTTTCAACTGAACCTATTTTATTTCTTTTCAATTGAACCTATTTTATCTACTTTGAACTGAACCTATTTTATCTACTTTCAACTGAACCTATTTTATCTCCCTTGAACTGAAGCTATGTTATTTTTGTACTGGGCATTACCACGTGCGTGTAGCATCACAATCTTCTGCTGCAGGTGGACCAAGAAACAGACGTGGCGACGCCCATGCGCAAGATTTCCTGTGCTGAGCTGGGTCCGAACTTCCACCCCTTCAGTGACACTGACATCAGCCCCCCGCCCAGGTAACCTCCTCCTTCAGGAGTGTCACGCCCTTCCTCAGGCTCGTCCTACAGGGCCATCTGTCTAGTCCGTACACTTGGTGCAGTAGAGTGCGTCGAGCCTAAAACTTTGAGTAGCTAATGAATGCAGTGTTTAGTTTTGCTTTCTTTGGTTGGAGGATGAGTTGCACCCTGAACAGCAGTACGCCTTTCCACATGAACTTCCTTTCATTGTTCTTGTGTTGATGTACATGTGCTCCACTTTATTCTTCTTCAAAATATGCTTATTTTCATCCTTGCTTCTTCATTTCCCCTGTGTCCGTATTTGCCAACTGATTTACTCCTTCATATTCGTCTCTGTACCCTTTTATTCATCTCCTGATCCCTCTGTTCCCTTTTATTCGTTTCTAGGTCTCTCTATTCCCTTTTATCCGTCTACTGATCCCTCTGTTACTTTTTATTCATCTCCTGATCCCTCGGCTCATTTTCACTAGCCTCTTAATCCGTCTATTCCACGTATATGCTCCTCGCCACTCATTTGTCTGTGCCGCTAAACTGCGTTCACGCCCTGAACCACGCCTTCCATGCCCCACAGCCCCGGCAACTCGCGGCCCAGCACGCCCATCAAGTCAGACACGGAGTACGAGGTAGAGCGGCACCGTCTGGAGCTCAGTGACCAGTGTGCCACCAGCTCCTCTAATGACAACTGGAACTGGACGTGGGGGCAGCTCCCTACACCCCCTGCTAAGCCCCACACCAAAGGGGGGGCTTCTGCCACCAACTCCACCACTACCACAGCTACGTCCTCTCCCACCACCATCGCTTCCACCTCCAGTGGTACTTGGGCTAGGTTTTGCGTTGAAGTCTCTAATAATGTGTTGACATACAGAGTAATGTTTTGACATATAAAGCAATGTGTTGACATATAAAATAATATGTTGACATACAGAGTAATGTGAACGTGTATTTCGAGAACATAACTGCGTCAGTTACTGATTAGTTCCTGTATCGTCCCAATGTGCATCGTGTTTGCCTAAACTACCTCAGTAAAGTCTGAGTCAAATAAACCACTAGAGGGGAGAAAAGTAAGAGGTGATTCTTTAGTAGACAGGTCTGTCTAACAGTGAGATGACCCTTCAGTAGACAGGGCTGTTTCACAGTGAGAGATGACTCTTCAATAGACAGTGCTGTCTCACAGTGAGAGATAATCTTACTATTGTATTTTGTTCCGTGTTGTATTTGATTTATTTGCTCAAGTTGCCCAAAGTGCCGTAATACCCCTTAAGCTTAACCACCCCTACCACCTCCTCCTCCCTCTCCACCCCCAGTCAACTGCAGTGCTGCAGATCAGCGGGAGGATGTGAGCTCAGCTGCTGCAGAGGCTGCTACAGGTGCCCTGCAGGACACCCCTAATACTGCAGGCGCTTCCTCCAAGCCTGCAGAGGCCACCAAGTGTGGTGCACAGGCGGACTCTGACATTGAGGAAGGTGAGTAGTCGTATTACTATCCCCTTCTCCCTCTCTCCCCCATCTGGGGTGTGCTTTCAAAAACCATGCATGTGTAACGGCCACTGCTAGATGTTAGTGCAAAAATGCCGGTAATGATGATGTAGATATTGCATTTTTGGACGAAAATACAGCTGGACATTATAGACCAAAATGTTGCTGTTGCACTGTTTATTGTGTGTGCTGGGATTAGGGTACGAATTCTGAAGACAATTCTTTATTGCATGTATTCTAGCTGCCCTGCATTTATTTTGAGTACATGAAACAAAATGGCATCGTATGTACGTTCCTAAAATAAAAATAACTTCTTACTCGACTTCGGTTTTACTAAACCTACAAATGTGCTGGATCATTTTACCGCACCCTGTAGTTCCGAGATTTCATTTAGATTCTGTTGAGACAATTCTCTGTAAATGTTGTCCAAAAGTTTAAACCTGAGCCATGCCTCATTTTGTAGTTAGCTCAGGGCTGCACTAATGAGACATCAGTGATCTTAAATGGAGCCCCTGCTTCACCATTCATCTCATATTGTACTGGCTGGTCGCTGGTTCAGTCACAAGCACGCATTTTATTTCGCCAAGAACCAATAAAAAACTTCTCATGTCCGAATGAATCTTCTTTCTTAATCTAACAATAGGGTACTCAATGTTTCTGGTCACTAATAATTGTTCGAGAACAAGAATTTAAGACATTATAAACCAATCGAAATTACTCGGCTACTATAACTTAGTTCTAAGACAACCGTAATGAACCAAAACTGGTGCAGCGTTGCAAAAAATATTTACGCTCGGCCAGTTATTTTTACCATGAATCATCATGAAAAATTGCTCTCACACCCTAGCAATAAATCAGAACTGATGCACCGTTGCAAACATATTTACGCTCCTGTTATTAACACGTTGACTCCGAAGTGGTACGTATGTGTACCACTTAGGTTAGGTTCTGTAATTTTTTCAGATCCTTCTAGTGACTATGCGTACAAAGTGAAGTTTTACACCAATCAGGCAATCGGAGTCAACGTGTTAAACTATGAAACTTAATGAAAAATTACCTCGCAGCCCAGCGGTCCATGTTCGGAGGAATGTTGTCGTTCATGCGTGCCACTAAGAAGGCTCGCCACAACCCTCAGTCTGAGGGCATCTACCTGGAGGAATTGAACCCTGATGATCTCGACCCTGAGGTCGCTGCTCTTTACTTCCCCAAGTTCAGTCCCGCTGTTGGGGCAGCTGCTGCTATTAAAATACCAGGTTTGCTTCTAGCAGTAACAAGGTTACTCCAGATAAAATACTGATACATAGAATACTGATACATAGAATATTAATACATAGAATACTGATACATAGAATATTAATACATAGAATACTGATAGATAGGATGCTGATAGAGATAGAATACTGGAGATAAGTACTTGTGGGAGGCTTGATGCAGGACGATACCATTTGCTGCTTGTGGTCAAGTCTTGCAGTAATTTATTAGTAGTTGTAACCCAGATAAAATTTGCCGTCACTCTTCAGTCCGGTGAGGACTCTTCAGTCTAGTTCTGTGTGGCTTGTTCTTTTCGTCTCAATTTTTACCTTTCTATTGGGGCTACCATGTTCAACTTGTTACGTTACCACTCGAGTGGACTTGCCTGTTTTGATGCAATCGGTAATCTGTTTTGATGCAGTTGGTAATCTGTGTTGATGCAATTGGTAATCTGTGTTGATGCAATTGGTAGGATGTTTCACTGCAATCGGTAATCTATTTTGCTGCAATTCATAATCTGTGTTGATGCAATTGGTAATCTGTGTTGATGCAATTGGTAGTATGTTTTGATGCAATTGGTAATTACTTCGAATGTAATCAAAATCTGTAAAAAGAAAGAACCTTCACTGCTGTTATCGCTATTTAGCACTTCTCGATTTTTTCATCGTGATTCCAAATTTGAACAAACTATTTGTTGCATAGTATGTATATTCTACTTTATTAAGGATTCTATGTTGTATGAATATTGTGCGAAGTAGAGGAGGACATCGGATGGTATTATTTATTTACTGATTGCAAAGGCTACAGTGGGTACACCACGAATATAATAATAATTATATTGACTACGAAGGTTTATTTAATGTGGTTTGCACGACCCAGGGTCTGTAGAGAAGCGTGAAGACGATGCAGAGTCTGGCAACGGCTCCTCCCTCCCCCAGTCCCCCCACAGCTCCGGAGACCCCCGTCAACTGAGTCTAGACTTGGGGGTGGAGCAGGACACAGCAGCGGGGGGCGGACACCCCGTCTTTGAATACAAGTAAGACCTGAATTGACCTGACCGGGTGCTGTCACTCGACAGGCTTTTTCTTGTTCTCGTTGGAACAAGCGAACTTCATGTGGCGGGTGATGAACAATTCTGAAGTTTAGTAATGTTTTCAACTCTTTGATGTTGATCACTTTTTTTGAGGAGTCGCGTATGACACAAAATGAGCGTTGTGATCATTAAATTTTGTCTCTGCGTCAGACTTTTTCGTCTTCCAAACTTACAGTTTAGGAATATTACCAACGATAATTCTGGTGTAAAATTGTGTTGGTCGGGTTGTGTGCTTAGATTGCAAGCAAAATTCTATGAGAAAGGTTTGGGCGTAACAAATGTATGTTGTAAATGATGATATAAATGCATACTTCATACAGACGATACGACTTGTGTGCAGAATGTGCTACCTGAATTACAAACTGTGCAGAATGTACTAACTGAATTACAAACTGTGCAGAATGTACTAACTGAATCACAAACTGTGCAGAATGTACCAACTGAATTACAAACTGCAGAATGTACTAACTGAATTACAAACTGTGCAGAATGTACTAACTGAATTACAAGCTGTGCAGAATGTACTAACTGAATTACAAGCTGTGCAGAATGTGCTAACTGAATTACAAACTGTGCAGAATGTACTAAATGAATTACAAACTGTGCAGAATGTACTAACTGAATCACAAACTGTACAGAGGCTACGACGACGTGGCTCTGTCACTGTGCGGTCGCGTGCAGGAGCTACGCAGCAAGGAAGTGCCGGAGTCTCTGTTCCTGCAGAGCCTTGTCTCCTATGACGACTTCTGCTGCAACCCCACCGCTCTACTGGCCAACCCTGACCTGGTAGTGCGCATGGGCGGGGCTTACTACAACTGGACAACCGCAGCGCCTCAACTCCTGGCCCTGGTGCTCTTCCAGCGTCCCTTGCCTCCTGTACGTCCATTTCTGCTGTTTTTGTGCTCATTTTTATTGCTCCTTGTCTCCTGTACGTCCATTTCTGCTGTTTTTGTGCTCATTTTTATTGCTCCTTGCCTCCTGTACGTCCATTTCTGCTGTTTTTGTGCTCATTTTTATTGCTCCTTGCCCCCTGTACGTCCATTTCTTGTGTTTTTGTGCTCATTTTTATTGCTCCTTGCCCCCCTGTACGTCCATTTCTGCTGTTTTTTGTGCTCATTTTATTGCTCCTTGTCTCCTGTACGTCTATTTCTTGTTTTATGCTCATTTTTACCGCTCTTTGCTTCCTGTACGTTTATGCGCATTTCCTGCATTTTTCAGACGCAATTCTTTCATATGTCTTGCGCATTTCTTGTAATTGTAGGGTTTTTCTTGCGCATTTTAAACTCCCCTTACCTCGTGTACGTCCGTACGCATTTCCTTACCTAACTTGACGTCTACTGACTGTAGTAAGAGTTGCTATTGTGCTCACAGTAACTAAAGCTGGTTTTATGCCCTGTGAACACAGCAATGAGAGTAATTATAGACTATCCATTAACTAGTTATGAAAATGCCTTTGCTCGTATAGGTTGTCTGTTTAATAGGGTTTGAGATTATCCTCAATTGGTAAGAGTAGGCGGTATGTGATTGGTGCAGTGGTTGTGCCAGTATCCAATAGCAGCCCTCGAGACAGCGTGAACTGCGCATGTGTTTTTTTACTGAAACGTCGAGAGGAGTTAATCTAATTCTCTTCTCATGTCCAAAGGTCATACCTGCGAAGACTACCATTGTTTTATATACGAACACGTGGACTGAAAAGCACGCTATCATATCTAAGAACCGCTGCATTGCAGGTGCTGTCGGAGGAGCTAGTGGATGCACATCTGCCTAAGAAGGAGCCCAGAAAGCGAAGTCCTTCCATGGGGTTGTCCTGGTTTGGGTGGCGTAGAGCTGCTCCCGACACTGAGGGGCGAACCCCCACTGCTGCAACCCCCACTCTCGCTGCTGACTCAAAGGTGAGCTGGACGTGCCAACTGCACTTGTCAAGAAGTTGTGTATGTGTGTCAAGAAATGTAGGTGCAAATCTTCCACTTCCACGTTCCTTTCCACTTTTAAAGCAAAAATTTTCATCAAAACATGAAAGGAAAGTCAATATTTAAATTTAATTGTGTGTGTTGACTCGGATACTTGAGTTGAATTTAAAGGTTCAACTTCGTCACAGATTTTAATTGACTTACCAGAATTTGCATAAAATCGTGCCACAGAGTAAAGCGTAAGCTGCAATGAATCATCATTGTTCTGGCTTTCAAGGAATTATTGAAGAAATTTTACACACGAGAACAGAAAGAGACAACTCTCCATTCCAGAGCACACGATCCAAAACTAGTCGTGTATGAGCGTCGTGCTCAGCAGGAACTGAAGTGAACGGCTATTCTTAGTTTGTTTACGCACGGTGAACTGTGCATGTGTTCATGCAGACCCCAACTCTCCTAAATCAACTAGTGCAGCGGTTCCCAACCTTTCTCTGACCTTGTACCTCTTCAGTATTTCGACAGATGAGCATGTACCCCTGAATTTTTATGACAGAAAGGTGAGTAGAAAAATAGAAAAATAAAATTCTACTGAATTTTTAATAGAAATTTTAGGTTTTAGGAAGTATAAACTAGAGGCATGGGACTTGGGTATCGACCCAAGAATGGGTCAAACGGCTTGTTCCTATTGCCTTATTCTATTCTATCAAATGTACCCCTTTAGATAAACAAATGTACCCCTATAGGTACATGTACCTTAAGTTGGGAATCCCTGGAATAGAGGATCATCACATAATAAAAGAGCACGATTAGGTGAACTCTGTATGTGTGCATGCAGCCCACAGCTCCTTGAAACCGTCTAAAGGATCATCACAAAATAAAACAGTACAATTAAAAAGTTCTCTTGTATTTGTTTGCTTTGTTATTGATGGTGGATGTGTGGTTTGCGCAGTCGTCGGAGGAAGACACCGTAGAAGTGACGGCGGCGGAGACGCAGACTTCAGCTCCCGGTACACCCGAGAAAGACTCGTACGAGGGTTCCCACAGCCCCCCTTCAGGGGAGGAGAAGGCTGATCTCTCCCCCAAACACGGCCGTAATTATAAGAGGAGTCTCCGTCTCACCTCGGACCAAATCGTGAGTGCCCGCATGCCGGTCTCCCTTCCTTGTTGGCATTTACGTTAGTATAGGAATCATGGTACGGAAACTTGCCTAATTTATTGAGAAACGTGGCTTGTTGTGTTCCAGTTATCTTCGTTGTTTATTTCTCACATAAGATGTAGGCACTGCAAGTTCAAGCGCCGCCTATAAGATCAGTAAATAATATAACATTAAACATGGAAAACCGTCGAAAGTAAAATCAAACCTCAACAATATGTGACAATAACATTGTGTGGTATGATGCACCAATAACATGTCACAATAAAAATCACTGCTGAGATCGCTTTTATTGAGGCTGCGGTTGTTAAATTAGGAATATAATATTAACAATAAATAATGTCACCATAACACTGTGGTATGACACACCTACAACACGTCACCATAACACTGTGGTATGACAACAGGAGAAACTGAAGCTGCACGACGGCAGCAATGAGGTGATGTTTAGCGTGACCACGGCGTACCAAGGCACGACACGCTGCAAATGCCGCATCTATCTCTGGAACTACGATGAGAAGATCATCGTGTCCGACATAGACGGCACCATCACCAAGAGTGATGTGCTGGGCCACATCCTGCCAATCATAGGGCGTGACTGGGCCCAAGGCGGCGTGGCGCAGCTCTTCTCTAAAATTAAAGATAATGGTTACCACTTCCTGTATCTCTCTGCACGTGCTATTGGTGAGTTCACCTCATGTACTAAAGTACTAATTCTGTATCCTTCTTAACTTTAGATAACTAAAAGATTTTTGTGGCTTGTCTCGAATCTTAACTAAAGCTGCAACTAGCTTGGTAGTGGACATTTAGATCAGATTTCAAAGCTATTCGCGTGAACGTCGCAATGGGGTGGGCTTTACGCTTGTGATATCTAACGTAATTAAACCAGAAATATAATAATAATAATAAAATGTCTAATTTAATCTGATGTGTTCAGGACAAGCGCGCATCACCCGTGACTACCTGGAGTCTGTGGTGCAAGAGGACGTCACTTTACCTGATGGTCCACTGCTGCTCAACCCCACCTCACTTCTGCAGGCCTTCCACAGGTAATGCCTCCTGCAGGCCTTCCACAGGTAATGCCTCCTGCAGGCCTTCCACAGGTAATGCCTCCTGCAGGCCTTCCACAGGTAATGCCTCCTGCAGGCCTTCCACAGGTAATGCCTCCTGCAGGCCTTCCACAGGTAATGCCTCCTGCAGGCCTTCCACAGGTAATGCCTCCTGCAGGCCTTCTGCCAGCAGCAAGAGCACCGTACCTTGTGCTTGCTTTATGCTCTTCTTCTTCATTACTAATCCACACCCATCATTTCCTTGATACCAATCTTGATCCATCATATCCTTGATACCAATCATCGCCCATTTTTTCCTTGATATCGATAACACCCATTTTTTCCTTGATATCGATGACACCCATTTTTTCCTTGATATCGATAACACCCATTTTTTCCTTGATACCGATGATAGCCATCTTTTATTTGATACCGATGACACCCATTTTTTCCTTGATGCCGATGACAGCCATCTTTTCCTTGATAGCAGTGATCACCCATCTTTTCATTGATAGCAGTGATCACCCATCTTTTCATTGAAACTAAAGTACAATTGTGATGCATGAAACACCCACCATGCCCTGACACAATACTAATTAGCGTGGCTGTGGGCAGGGAAGTGATCGAGAGGAAGCCTGAGGAGTTCAAGATCTCCTGTCTGCGTGACATCCAGGCGCTCTTCCCCAAGACTGGCAACCCCTTCTATGCTGGCTATGGCAACAGGGTCAATGTGAGTTATGGCAACAGGGGTAATAGCAGTTATGGCAACAGGGGGGGCAATAGCAGTTATGGCAACAGGGGTAATAGCAGTTATGGCAACAGGGGGGGCAATAGCAGTTATGGCAACAGGGGGGGCAATAGCAGTTATGGCAACAGGGGGGGCAATGGCAGTTATGGCAACAGGGTCAATGGCAGTTATGGCAACAGGGTCAATGGCAGTTATGGCAACAGGGGCAATGGCAGTTATGGCAACAGGGGCAATGGCAGTTATGGCAACAGGCTCAATGAGAGTTATGGCATGTGGGTTTAAATATCTCGTTTCATAGGTGCTGCGTAAGGAAATGTTATTTTCCAGTTCGATGTTATTTCCGAGTTTTAATATCATCCATTTTGACGACAGTTCGATTTTGTGGTCTGTGTACTAATTTTGGATTTGACTATATGATCAGTTGGACACAGACTGACAGGCACGCCCTCACACAACACAGACTGACAGGCACGCCCTCACACAACACAGACATGCCCTCACACAGACATGCCCTCACACAGACATGCCCTCACACAGACATGCCCTCACACAGACATGCTGGGTTAAGAGCTGTGTACTACACAGCTGTGAGTGTAGACGTGTGTAACACAGCTCTGTGTATGTACAGGACGTGTGGGCGTACTGTGCTGTAGGCATCCCCATCTCACGGGTGTTCACCATCAACCACAAGGGCGAACTGAAGCATGAGCTCACCCAGACTTTCCAGTCCACGTGAGTTGCAGTAGCGACAACCCTTGCCTTAATGTTAATTAATGGTATTCACTAATGGTAATTAATGGTATTCATTAATATTAATGCTATTCACTGTGTATCTAAGTGAGTATGTCGTGCTCATGTTAGTATCACTGCCATGTCTACGAGACGTCTCTACGAGACACGTGAGTAATGACGTAGACCTTGTTCATTGCCTCACCCTGATGCTCCTCTCTTCCTCTAATCCTTTCTCTCTTCTCTTCCTTCCTTTCTTTCTTTTCTTCCTTTCTTTCTATCCCTCTTTCCTTCTTTTCTTTCTATCCCTCTTTCCTTCCTTTCTTCGTTCTTTCTTTTCGTGCTTTCACTCACCTCCGCAGTTCACAGTTAAGACATAGAGGTCTGTTGGGACACAGTAGCAAAAATCGTAGGTTTACTGGGGCCACTCTGCTGACAACGTTTAAAACTTCTTCTAGAAGTGATATATCTTCGGTTTTTGAATTTATATATTCTTCTGGCGAGCACAATTATGTTAATCCACAAGAAATGATGGTTGTCTAACACTGTACCTGCGGACACAAATGGTTCATATCTTTGAAGTTTCGTAATTTTCAAGTGAACTGCAGCCCAGGCTTAGAAAAATCATACGTGAAAACTTTCCAAATCCATGAGAGTTAGTTCATAAAAATAGCCGCAACTCTTGCCACCATTTATACAGAATTACGACTGTATTTCTTGCTTTCTGGACACACGAGACTGAAGCCAAAGAAGGACTTGAATAAATGAACGCATGTTGGAACTTTTACATTGTGTACAAATCCAAAATTTCGACTTCAATTTTGACAATGATGCAGCATGCTGTTCATCTTTTTATTCTCCTCCGTCTTTTCCTTCTTCTTCTCCGTTTTCTTCTTCTTCGTTTTCTTCTTTTTCTTCTTCTCCGTTTTCTTCTTCTTTTTCTTCTTCTCCGTTTTCTTCTTCTTTTTTTCTCCGTCTTCATCTTCCTGATTGGAATTGTATAGTAGGCTTCATTTTGTGTCGACAATTACTCCATACATTTGTTAGAACGCCCGACGTGTTGTTTCTGCGTTTATTGCTTTTCCTGTCATTGTCATTCGAGATTTTTCGGTGCAGTGAATTTTCATGGCATCGTTGCCATCGTTGCCATCGTTTTCATCGTTGAGTTGATGAGAGTGCAAGAGATCTATGAGGCGGTGAATCACCTGTGGCTTCATGTCATCTCCACTCGTATGATAAAGGGTCATGTAGAGAGGATCATGTATAGGTTGGTGAGGTAGAGACGTCTACAGTTAAAGCATTCATTGAGTTCAAGTTACGTACAGCTTCTGATTCTGTCCCTCATTTCCTCGATTTGCCTGTGTCGGCATTCAGGGCATACATAGAGTTTTGTTGCATAGTATGGCATTGCTGCGCATGTATGATGTATTGCACAGTACGTGCAATACAGTGCATGAATAACATACACACATGTTACATACAACATACTTTACATACTTTAAACAGCTCATCATCGGTAGAACACTTGGACCAAGCGACATTCTTTTCATTTATCGTCTCTTAATTAAACAGTTCAGGAAATGCTACTTGCTTCTTTATAAATACCTTGAAATAGGGTAAAAAAAATTATGAGACTGAACTGCTAAGCTTGAGTTCCTCACAAGCAACGTGCGAGTGTGAGAACAGTGTCATAACTTCTCATATATGTCACCCACGGGAGTCTTATATTCAAATTTACTACACTTACTCCATAGTACTACCAGGTTATATTCTTGACCCACCGACTCGTTCTTTCCTGCTCTAAACAGCGTGCGATTTTTAGGTGACTATTGTCAATTGTACATTTTCAGTTATTTGTTAACAAGCAATGACGTATGGACTTGAAGTGAGTTGTGGTCTTCATGCTTGAATGGTTCTTTCTCTTCGTGATCTGTTTCTTGCTCGGCTGGCCTCTCTGCTCAACTTCCTTAATAATAGTGTACCGGTTTATCTTAATTTTAAATGAGTCTCCATCAAATGATCCGGTTAAACGTCATCAGGATCGTGGGGGCTGTTGACGTCTGCATGCGAAATCGATACATTAAGCAAACTTTTAATATTACCTAACATAAGTGGACCAGATCACCAGCTGCTACAACCAACTTCGTAAGTTATGAAATTTTGTAAGTCTTTGAGCTGCATCTTGATTATCACGTAAATACACCGTGCATGCATGCTTGCTACATCACTTGTTGCATGTTCCTCATTCTGTCCGTGGTGACTGTAGCTTGCTCTTTGTTTCACTGTAGTTATTGTTGCTTCCATCTTTTATGTGGGTGATGCTGTCCCTCCTTTGTTGTCTTTTTAAGAGGAAAGCAACATAACTCATGTTTTGGGTACCTTTTCTCTTGCTTTCCAAGCAGACGCAATAAACTTTGTGTCAGAGATTAATAAACTTAATTATTTTAATAGCATGGCCACATTCCAGGTATTCCGGTTTTCATTTTCTGACTTGGAAGACTAAGTTTATTTACATGTCTTCTGACCTCCAGCAAAAAATTTTTGTTAATTCATTCACTATTCATCTTTATGTATTATTGTGTTCGTAACTAAAAATGGTCGGTCTACACACTGGTCAGTTAGCGTTGAAATCTAGTGCTTTGTTGCAGCACACTACACTCCGCTCAACCATTACATATCCCACATCCCTCCCTAGAACGAAGATCGTCTTCGATGTTGGCTAAGTCAAGGTGTATAATCTCCCAAGTCACCACCTCGATCACCCATGCTCGATCATAGTGACCATAACACCAGTCACCTCTAGTTAGGAGAACGACTAGCTGAAGTCGAATACGGTGTTGTACTTTGTTTTTTTTTGCTTCCTCACTACTCGGAGACCTGAAGGAACATCCTGTATTGGTCATACAAAGTTAATGTCCTTATTTTGGTCACTGAATGTTACTACGTGAAACTGTCTTCTATTCAAAGTCTTCGTCCAGCTCGTCTATATAAGGCTCCCTATTTACCACAAATCTCCTGTCTCTTGAGATACACGATGTTTTGCTTGCTTCTGCTGCGAACTGTAGACCATAATTAGACCATTATAATAATAACGCGGCATTCGTACCCGTGTGGGCAATGTTCTCAACAAAAAAAAAAGCGTGTCATTTCCAAAAGCATTTTTTGTTTTAAAAGTTTGATACTTCGGGCTTAAAATTGAACAGAGAGAAAAAGAGAGAGCTGACAACAAGTCAAGATCATGCATAAAGTACCATTAACTGAGTTTTGTGGCCGCCCCATGTTACCTCTGACACATGCGTGCCTAGCGTTTGTATTTCTTACCTCCTATATTAGGGCAGTTTTACTGGACGAAGTTTTCTATCGATTCCTGTGTTTATAATTTGTCCATGGGTCTCTAATGTTATTGGGAAGAGCACAATTTTAATTCCTATTATTTCTGATTCCTATTAGTTTCTATGTGTTTACAGAGGACCAGAGCACCTCTATTTTCTCTACCTCATTCCCAAGCTTGTTTACTCTTGTAGTACGGGAATTGTGCACTTTTAATTCTACTGTATTTTCTGTCTGTTTCAATGTGTGTAGATTATAAACTGCACACTTCACAGTAATTCTAATTTCTAGATCTGAATTCCTATGATTTTTCTGTTCCACTCCCTCTAGTTAGAAACTGAGCTGCATGTTATCCCTCTGGCGGTCAGGTTTTTATCAAAGATAAAACCGAAATTTTATGTTTCTTTCTTCTTATTCTGATGCACAACATTTCTGTGTCCTGATCACAGTTACGAGCAGCTCGGAGTTCTGGTGGACGATATTTTCCCTCCTTCCGAAGCACGGGCGCGTGACCACTTCCACCGGTCCTTGCACTCCACTACTCCACTGAGGGAAGAAACTGATTTGGCTTCCACCACGACCACTTTGTCTTATATGCCACAAAATCTTCAAACAGACACAACTAACTCCACCACCATGACAGTCTCCTCTCACGCCACTCCTGAGTGTGATGACGAAGTGGATTCCTTTAACTTCAGTGGCGACTGTTGTTCGCCACTTGACGACCACTGCACTTGCTCTTCTTCTGACTGTGTAAGGCAGGCTGGGGATTTTCAGTGGCAAGTTTCACCATCGTCTCCGGATGCCTTCACGAACTCCAGCAGAGAAAGCTTCTGTTGCGGGACTGAAGAAGACTTGGGAGCCCAACGTGGATGTCACCGGGATGGCTGTAAGGCAAATGGAGCCTCTGACGAATGCTACGGAAACGCTCGTGAAGATTTAGAAATTTGTAATGGATGTAGCAAAGACGAGTTTGAAGACCAGGAAGTCTTTCATAAAGACTTTAAGAAATGCCAGCTGAGGAGAAGCGCTTCGTCTCCACAGAGCGACTCTTCGCCATCCCTTACTCAAGGCGGAGATTTTGCTGGTCGGAGCGTATTGCACGGGTGTTCCTTTTCAGAGCGTCTAATGCAGGAACATTTAAGCCAATGTGTGTCTCCCTTGAACCTGCCTGACTCAGTACTCTCGAGTAGCGTTCCTCTGCCCTCCCACAACTGCCGTAAGTCCTTGGACCTGCCATGGTGGGAAGTCCCTGTCACCTCCAGTGGGAGAACTTCTCCATCGCCTGGCATCATTTCTCGGTCTTATAATCTTCTCTCCTCAAGTCTGTGGCCTCTTCTCAGCAGGTCTTTGTCTAACCTCAACATCTACAACAGTAGCAATGATAACCGTAGCCGGACCGACCAGAACACTTCCAGTTCGCTTCTCAGTAGACAAAACTTATCTAAGAGCTCCAATAATCTGGCGCAGAATTGGAGTCATTCTCATGAACATTCCCTCAATGAATATGATTCACATGGTCATATTTCTCGACGTTCAGCTTGTGCTCATGTTAATCAGAATCCATTTCTTTCTCCCGACCCTCGTCATCGTTCATGTTCACCAAGCCCATCTACAAATCCAACTAACTCGCGTTTCTCGAACTCTTCCAAGCTTTCTCTGAATACTAGCAGTGTAGTTTCTAGTTCGCTCCCTAACTCTCCTTGTCGTTCACGAACTACGTCGTTTTCGGATTCTTCTGCACCGTCATCTTCTTCTGATTATTGCAATGGCGGATTGTCGAGCCGGGACTCCTCTATGTTTAATTCATCCATGGATTACAGGCGTCTGGCCATCATCAACCGCATGCCAGACTTGCCGTATGGGTCTAAAGACCCTTACCGAACCCGGTCTTCGAGCTCATGTAGACCCGAGTCTTCTTGTTCTCCTGATAGCGACAGTTCCTCGGTTAGCTGCAAATGTAGGCCTCCAAGGAGCTATAAGGAGTCAATATCGGAGTCAGAATTTGTAACTGATCCAATCACAGATGGCTATTCTCGTTGTGGCGGTAATGATGCATCGTCTCTCTACATAAACAGAAACTGCAGCTCCGAAGAATTGGCCCTTACCTACAACGGGCAACTGGATGAGTACAACAGTGAAAACGTCCGGTCTAGCCGTCGTTATGACAGTGTTGGATCGTACGGTGGAGATTGTAGCAGTGATGACTCCGATCTCTCGTATGATACCGACGATGTCGAGATGGATGACACGTAATTAGCACAAGTCGAGAAAACGCTCGTGTTCATTGCGTGAATTACGTCTGCCAGGCTGCCACTCATCATCAAGTCAGGCAACGAAGCCTTTCTCGAGACTTACTGTTTACGATGAAAAATGATGTTGCTGAAACGCATCACTGAATCTCCCACTTGGGTGATTTAAAGCTTCAACATTGACATCGCTTCACTCGTACGGTGATGATTGATATTACGTCATCAGAAATGCCTGTTCATTTAACACATTTTTGACGCTGGAAAACTCCCGGATTCCAGCAATTAAACTGTTTCATGCTCTCTACCTGTTGTGCATCTAATACTCACATTAGAATATGTAATGAATCTCTACCTCCTTGGAAAACTTCATGTACAAGTACAACGTAAGTGTGCTGTGAAAAGACAAAGCTTGGACCATCTGTTACACGAGTTGTTGTTGGCAGCGGCTCGTATTTGCATACCCATATTTGTTGTTCAGTTTTGCTTTGTACTATCCATATTTTTTACTTCTGCAGTCTTCTTTACCTTTCGTTTATGAGTCATATTTCTCTATATTTATTCCATTTTAAATGTTTCACACTCCTTCGTAGTCGTGTTGCTTCTCTGTTCAGTAATGCTTGTTGGACATCTCCGCTTCGTGGTTGTTTTCTACATTATGGTGACTGTACAGAGTAATGCTCCAGTACAATTTGTTCCTTTCTTTGCAGCATCTTACATTCTTGATCATAAACTTCGTACATTTTTTTGCCATTATATCAGCTTGAGGAGGTACTTGTTAATGAGAACAATGTCCGAAAAGCATTCTATCACTTCTCTCGTATCCTAGAATGTGTTACAAAGTGTGCAGTATAAATCCACAGCACATGGCGTCGAAATTTCAATTCTTAACGCCAACATTTTAAGACTAGTGATGCTACTCCCAGTGACTGTACCCATCCTCTGTGGTGCGGCTTGAAACAGAGGCTCGTAGGAGTCCTAGATGAGCTTAATGAAGCTTGTTTATAACCCGGGTGACCTGGTCTCTCGGTGGACGTGCATCTAGTCAACCGATGTTAAGCAGAAATGGACAACGACGACGACGGGTTTTAAACCTGGAACTCTCGCATCGCAAAAGGGGATACCCGCCATTCGACCTCAGTGACGTCAAGTAGTATGGGTGGGAGCGAACTCCTGACTGCAAATATCACCCTCCAGACCACTGGGTCAACATTCAGTTCACGAACATTCATTGCTGCTTCTTCTTCCCATGAAACCTCATGGTCTCCATTCCAGAATTCGTATGGCCTCTCTCTTCTGTAAACCATAACTCACGTACATGATGTTCTGGCCTCATTGCAAATCGATTTTGACATCATTGTTTGTGTGTTAGTTTTAAAACCCCTGAAGAGTTTATAAGGATCTTTACCTGACTAGGCGTACGAGTTGTTACTATAATTTTATAAGCCTTGTTGCTATTTTACTATTTCACGGTATCTTTTACACAATTGCATGGGAATTGTAATTATGGATTTTATTCGGGTCTTTATTGAGGAAATTTATGTTGCACTACTAGAGTTGCCTGACTGGGCATGTGTCGTTCTCATTGTTGCTCTTATTTTAGGAAACTTGCTTTTATTTTAAGGAAAATTTCTCATATCTTGAGGGAATATGCGCTTATTTTAAGTAACTGACTTTTTTTGAGGGAATTTGCTCATATTTTAAGGTAATTTTCTTCTATTTTGTGTGAATGTGCTCTTATTTAAAGGGAACTTGCTTTTATTTTAAGGGAATTTGCTAATATTTTGAGGGAAAGTGCTCTTATTTTAAGGAACTGACTCCTATTTTAAGGTAACTTGGTGTCTTAATTATTGTCTTCGTTGCTGTCCCTAACATGACATTATAGTAAGAACGGGCTGTACAACTGGGAGACACGTGATACTTTCGTACACTGTGCAATACGTAACTTGTAGTTCCTAATGCCTTTTATTATCTTTACTATTTCATATAAAATTTTCTTTTTTGGAAGTTTAATTTAAAATATTCTATATTGTCGTAACTATTGGCTTGTTTTATGTTGATTATTGTAGTGGAAGTAGAAGTAAGTACCGCTTGCACTCTGGGGTCGTTGTTATAGGTTTTAACATAGACAGTCAGTACATCAAATTAGATTCAACTCAGGATCAAACTAAGTGCATTTCATCTGAAGAAAAAGCGATGGCCGCGGTTTGAGCAAGCTTGGCAGTCCAGCTCATGATGGAAAGAAATGCTAAATTTTCTTCAATGACTTTTGGTCTTACAGTTGTTCCAGTAGTTTTAGATTTCGGCCAATGTGTGCGTTCTAGCTTCTATTGCAGAAGAGAACCGCAGATACACTTATGTTATTCATACTTTTACAGGGTGACCAGAAAAAAACGCGCCTCGAGTTTTGATAGGCGTCATTTCTTGATTTTTTGTCGGAGTGAAACGAGACTGCAGTTATAAGTAGTTCATTTTGTTCAGAATATCATATTAAGAAATGATAGTCATAGGCCTCTTCTTCTTTATTCTAGTAGAGCATGTGCTCGAGATGACCACCATTCAACTCTGTGCATTTCTTGAGGCACAGCACAAAGTTGTTAAAGACATCCTTACAAACAGACCGAGGAATGGCTCTTATCTCCTCCCATGCAATACGGCATGGGACTTGGGTAAACAATCGAATAATTATCGAAGTAATTATCCGACCCAAGAATGGGCCTGAAGGTTCGTTTCCTATAGCCTCATTCTATTCTATTCTATTCCATGATGGCTTCCTTCAGTTCAGTGATGGTTTTGGGTCTCCCTGCATACACTCGGTCCTTCAGGTAGCTCCAAAGGAAAAAATCTTGGAAGGTAAGACCTGGGCTGTGAGATGACCACTCAAAATCAGTCTTGAGACTGATCACACGGCGTCCAAAGTTCTTTCAGCCATTCTTGGGAAAGCTTAGATGTGTGAGAGCCTGCTTCGTTTTTATATCGATTACTAGTGCTCTCCTGCACGGCTCACGCAATATGCCAAGAGACGGGCATCGGTTGTGCACAGAGTGTTTCAGACTTTGTTGAACCGACTCTGATCATCCGCCACCAACTCGGCTGTACGCTTCCTGGGAGGTATGAGTGGTGTGGACTATTTTTACCGACTGTATTGAGGTTCTCCACGGTCCCATACTCTTCAAAGTAGTCCACCCAGTTCTGAATTCTACTTTTAAAGAGAGCATTCTCGCATTCGAACTAATGCACGAAAGTTTCCTGCGTTTCCTTGAACGAGCCATCACCAGCTTGGTCGACTGGTGAGCGAATCTGCTTGCGAGCAGAAAGACCCGGGTTCGAATCCCGCTGCCGACATGGTTGATGCGGCTAGAAATACGGCATGGGACTTGGGTAAAACAACCGAATAATTATCGAAGTAATTATCCGACCCAAGAATGGGCCAGAAGGTTCGTTCCTATAGCCTCATTCTATTCTATTCTATTCTAATATTTTACGCAGTCTATTCTTTGCTCGAACTTCCATTGAGGCCTTGTGACGTTTGCAGGCGCTGCTTCTGTCATTCCTTGAAAAATATAGGTGATCAGTGAATGAATGTGGAAAATACTAGATGAAATGCTCGCGGGCCTGTTTTTTTCTGGGTCATCCGGCACTATCTGAACGTGCTAGTCTTAATTTTATAGCGTATGTGTCTCAAGAATAGGACTCCTTGTAAAGTTAAGCTGTTATTTGGGTTGTTGAAAGTCTTGCATGTTTTTCTTAAACACAAAAGACACGTGTCTTTATTGTTTTCTTCTCCCTCGACGCACGTATCTAACTTATTAAGCAGTCATCTTAAAAATAACACCATCAGAAACTGCAGCTGAACACATCGTGGCATCTCCACTTATCTAGGTGTTCTTTACTCGCGCATTTTATCCCATACGCAAATAGACTTTTCTGTATTTTAACAAATAATTTGTTATTCTTCGAAATGGCTCTTGGTGGCACGGCACGTTAAATTTTCCTTGTATTTTTGCCACTTTACAACCTCTCTCTCATCGTATCGCCGGACTTAGCTACGTTTCGTTCTATGGTTGCTACATTTTTACCTACGAGCGGCTTCGCTTTAATGGACAATATTTAGGGTGCACACGATGGTACTCAAGAGAACTTAAAGAGGCTTCTCTCCTCGGACCAAGACTCATCGTGTTTGTATGGTCTCTCAGAACACCAGGTGTCGGTGCTAGGTAAGCACGCTTTTTTTTTGAACAGCGTCAGCAGCTTTTTTCCGTGCCCTTAACCTAACCTTTATGTCGTGCGCATGTATTTAACTTAACCTTTATATGGTCTGCATGTATTTAACTTAACCTTTATATGGTCTGCATGTATTTAACTTAACCTTTATATGGTCTGCATGTATTTAACTTAACCTTTATATGGTCTGCATGTATTTACCTTAACCTTTATGTGGTCTGCATGGCCTTAACTTGACCTTTATGTGATCTGCATGGCCTTAATTTGACCTTTATGTTATGTGCATTATGCAACACATTGCTTTGATTTATGTTGACCTACAGACTAGTGCAAGCATTACAATGATTGTACTAGTTGGTCATGCACATCGACTAACCATCACTAATAACTGGTTTGTGTTAATGATTGTTTTGTGGCTTCTTTGGCACCTACTTATGTCGCTTGCCTTTGTCTTATTTGTGTCTTGTCCGCCAAACAGCCAACTAAACGATTTGCTGTAGAAGGGAACTATATGTGTTAGATGAATTCAAGGTACTAAGACCAATCGACACCTTTTGCCGTGGAAAATAAAACTAAAGGTTGGCACCAATCAAAACGTGAGTCTCTCGTTTATAGTAGTTACCTAGTCGTACTGCCTTTACTTTAGACGGCATGGGACTTGGGTAGCAACCCAAGAATGGGCCAAACGGCTCGTTTCTATTGCCTTATTCTATTTTATCCGTCCTACGGGACCCTTACAATACTCTTACCGTCAAGTTGACTCTGGATATGTACTTAGTTGTGTTCGACGTAACATGTTTAAAGAGACGCGCTGTCATATATATAATAATAATAATAATTATAATAATAATAATAATAATAATAATGCGTTGTGTTGTTCACATGGCGCCCGTAGTTACAACACAGATGCTTGAACTGATGTGCCTCATATGCAGTGCTACTGTAATTATCGGCTACTGAAACGTCTATTTTAAGGGTTTATATTTTGTACTCGTTTTGTTGAACGGCTTTGAAAAAGTGAGTAGAAAATAACGTGGTTCCATAGCCGTTCCTTGTTTGAAGGTCTATATACAGTATGCTCTATGTGTAATAGTTTGATCTGCGTATTTTTACTAATGTACATTTCTTGCCGTCTATTAGACCTATTACTAAGTGGTAAAATGTTAAGGCTAAACTCAATACGTGTACTCGTATGATGAAAACCTCTTTATTCATACGTACATTTTCGCGTACTTCATGCATTGTTTTACCCCGAAATCAGAGGTCTTTAAGCTTATGTTTCTAACACATGCTCTCTACGTCTACTATCCATCTTCTTATTTCTGACAATTTCATTTCTTTGCCATGCGTTTTCTCTGGTATTTCGCTGAAATGACTGAGGTTTACCCGTACACAGGTACAGCAACCTGAGCGACATCGTACACCACATGTTCCCAGTGTACTGCCAAGAGACCCTGCACCACGGCGAGTACTCTTCAGTGCGGTACTGGCGTCAGCCGCTGCCCGACTGTGACGAGGAAATTAACAGGCTCCTCAGCACCACGCCCGCTGCCACACGCGCCTGAGAGACCTCTTAAACTTATTGAGCAGGCCCTTTCTATTTCTGGGTTAGTGTAAAGTAGCCCGTTTCTATTTCTGAGTTGGTGTGAAGTAGCCCGTTTCTATTTATGAGTTGGTGTAAAGTAGCCCGTTTCTATTTCTGAGTTGGTGTGAAGTAGCCCCTTTCTATTTCTGGGTTGGTGTAAAGTAGCCCGTTTCTATTTCTGAGTTGGTGTGAAGTAGCCCCTTTCTATTTCTGGGTTGGTGTAAAGTAGCCCGTTTCTATTTCTGAGTTGGTGTAAAGTAGCCCGTTTCTATTTCTGAGTTGGTGTAAAGTAGCCCGTTTCTATTTCTGAGTTGGTGTAAAGTAGCCCATTTCCATTTCTGAGTTGGTGTGAAGTAGGTGCGAACTTGTACTCCCACTTTTGTCTTATTGAGCAGGCTTCTTGTATTCTTGAGATTGGTATCGAGTGCGAATTGTGTTTCTGAGTTTTTGTTAATTAGGCCTATTGTATGTCTGAGTTTGATATAAATTAGACCTATTTTATTCTCGAGTTTTGTAAAAAAAAAGTTGGTTTGATCCATTCCTACCTAAATTTAGTATAAAGTAGGCCTACTGTATTTCCAAGTTTTGTGTGAAGGAAGCCTGTTGTGTTCTTGAGTTTTGTATAAAGTAGGCCTATCGTATTCCTGAGTTTGATGTAAAATAGGCCTATTGTATTCGTGAGTTTGATGTGAAGTAGGCCTATTATATTCTCCCCAAGGCTTGGTATAAAGTAGACCTGCTGCATACCTGCATAAGTTTTGTTCAAAGTCGGCATATTATATTTTTACCTGAATTCGTTATAAAACAGTCCTGTTGTATTTCTGGCTAAGTTTGACAAAGTATGCCTATTATAGGCCCACTTTGTCCGATAAAATAGCTCTCATATAATTATACTACTGCGTAATGGAGTAGGTGTATTGTAGACGTACTAAGGTCCGATAAATAAGACCTATTTCAGTCTTACCGTAGCTTGATAGAGAAGGCCTCTAATTGGCCGCACTTTTCTGCAGTAGACATATTCAATTTCTACTTTAGTCTATAGAATGCCTATTATATTCATACCTTAGTGCGTAGTAGGCTCATGGTATTCTTACATTACTCTATAGAAGCCCTGTGATGTCCCTACCTTAGCATACATTAGGCCTATTTTATACTGTGCTAAATTCAAACAGGCTAATATAACGCGATGAACTCATAAGACACCCCACTGCAAAACTTTGCTTGCCGGGTCTTGACGAACTCGAAACTTTCTCTGAGCTATATTACCATGAGTAATATAACTTGCATGCTAGCTGCAATTCCTGGTTATGAGGCCGGAGTGCTGTAAGCTTGTCTGATGTACCCATGTGACGACAATCTCTGATCTCACAGTGGCATTTCCATTCCATTATGGTCCATGCCTCGTCTGCAATGCAGTACAGCTGCATGCCGTACATCCACGTGCGAAAACTTGCAAACAGATAATGTGCTTATTGCTTAGTCTATGCGTTATTGTAGGATGTAGAATACACTTTGTTTCATCTCTCTAGTGTTGGAATGGCGTATTTTGGAAATTTTCTCGTACCGCTTAGTTGGATAAAGCAAGTCTATGTACTAGGATTGCGTGAGTTTACAACGCCTGCATCATAATCATCACATCACATAACTGTTGCACTACCTGCGTCTGGCTGAAGCTTATTGCACCTGTCACTTTGTTGACGTGGAAAACGGAACGATTGCTACATCGGACCTTAAACTAGGAATATAATAATAATAATGCTACATCTGCTTCCACTTCCATGTTCGCTAACGCCTCGTCCACTGGATAACCGTCTGTGCTTTCCGCGTCAACCCTCGTCGTTTTGGGCTGTTTTTGCATTCGCGGGAAGAGAATCTTCAACGAGTATAATTTGTTCTTCAAATTGATGATCTCTGTCTTAAGAAGCTACCGAATATGGCTTCTCCAGGCCTATAAAGATCCTGCTATACATTGCCTCAGCAATTGCTGTCTATCAATCCTCATCAATTGGCCGTGGTAAATTGAACAGCTTCTAGTATTATAATAGTAAGCATGTTAGTCATGCGTTTCCACTTTTATATTCGAAGGAACCTCGCACATCGCGGGCTACCCTTAATTCCCTCGCTGCTTTGCTTCACCTCACCTTTCATTCTCATGTACCCTCTGAGGGTGGCGTTTTCTTGGCTTCTTGGAAATGGGTTGAGGTTGGGTTGGGTTGGGTTGAGGTTGGGTTGGGTTGGGTTGGGTAATCTCGCACGCGTACGAACAAGAACTGTCGCGACTAAAATATAAAAGTCCGGGTCCTTGGGAAGAGCACGCACTTTGTCTCAAGCACCACCATGTCGTGAAATTTATCCTTTCAAAGTTTTGGCTGCTCCCTAGTGAAATATATTGCCTTCGTGTACACTTTGTAGACGTCGCGCTTGCCGGGAATATCGTTAGCTATCTGCAAGTTATTGATCTTTCAGTATCATCGATAGTAGATGTCTGTTGTCATCAATTCCACGCAATGTGCATCCGAAGCTTTGACTAGGCCTTAATGTAATGTTTAGGTGCCAGCCGGCAGGCGTATGTTTGATATTATTCAACGAAACTAGCGTACATATCGTTATTGGCTCACATGTTCAGTGTTAAACAATTTACACTTAATGTGTGTTTCCCAAGAAGCACGGTGATCATCATTATTAGGGCCTGCACTGGTTACATGAGTTACAGAAATTTCCGTTACATATTTTAGTGGAAGTGCTCTTCGTTGTGTTATGAGCAAACGGTGGTCTAATTCGTTAACTGTTCGTGCGGTCATCTTGCATAAGGTGTGCTCCTGAATGGTGAAAAACCTAAAGCCGACGTAAGGGATTTTATTGATGAAAACGTGTCGTTACTCCCTGACGTTCTTTAGGTCTCTAGGCGTTCTGATTGGAACCCAAGACCTCCAAACTCCGCCACTTTTGATGACCACTCACGAGATATTCTTACGCACAGAGTGATAAACAAAGTGATGCAACACGTTGAAAATTTTAGTTTTAGTAGACTTTCCCATTAGACTGTTGCCCACGTTTCATCAAATGCTAATGTCACTGTTGCTGCACATCACGCTTTAGGGGAACTTTCCGTGTTTCAAATTTTTAAATGTATTGATCGTGCAAACTGTTTATGATGAAGTTTTGTGACATTGTATGTTGCCAGTTTAGCTTGTGTGCTGTAATTCGGGGATGATCCCACCAGCATTAGCACCAGAATGCATTCGCCCGAAATTCAATTTCTCAACCGGATGTCTTTTTCAAAATTTTGTACGGCCATTTAAGCGGAACAGCCAAAAAAAGTACGGAGTTATTCCCATGTCCGTACTTGTTGAATCAACCCCTCCTGAATTATTGCTCTCTGAACGAAAACAAAGAAGACTCAGTGTTTGAATGTTTGTGTCATGCTAGAATATTCTCTGAGCTTTCATTGCGTTCTCGTATTCATTTCACAACGAACAGAGTTAAGATACGACAACGCTTTGCTCTCTACCAGGAGTAAAGTACGAGTACATAATTAAATGGCGGTGGATGTATATTTCAGCTAGGTCAGTTTTAAAGAAGTTGAATACAATAACTTGAGCGTGTACCATTATATTTAATAGCCACAAGACCAGTGTGCTTATTTCTGTTCTCAGTATTTGGTATTAAGACCACACAAGCACCACCTCAATACTTGTCCTCCCACAGACGTTGTCCCGAGATCTAGATTCTTCTCTTAATGAACACGCACTCTATTTTGAACATTGGGTAAGAACAGTTCTATATCTCTTCCGATTTGTCATTTGATAAAAATTTTACATTTTCTCCCAAAGGAATAGCCGGTTCCAGGACTTAAAACACGATAGGAAGGAAGATTCTAAGGTCATGATTACTGTTACGTGGTGTTGTGTTTTTTGTGACCGGTTTTACTTACTGTGAAATTAATTCGGTGTTTTTACTCCCGAGTTTGGTGCTGTGCGTTGTAATTAAGATGCACGTGTTGCCTACTTATAAATGCAACCCATTGAATACTCTTCTTTTTTTCGGTACGAGGTTCTCTTATTCATCAGTCTAAGGCTGTTGTAAGTTTCAACATGAATGGGATGCAGTGATGAACATAAAGCTTGTATTGATCATTAAGGAGAATAACTCAGAGAGCTCCGCAAGAAACCATTGTTCAACTACGGATTCTTATTGTATCTAGTAGGCTTATTTTATAACTGTTGCTGCTAGAGCATCCTTCAGTGAAGGTATCTCTATAACATACGATATTTTGCTAGTCTTGTGTCTAAGGGACAAAGTCCACTACTTCACTCCCGCTATCCTCCTCAGTCTGAGAGTGTGTGAGCGTTGTTGTAACGTAGACCTCATTTTGTTGTATTTTTCTCGTTTTCGCTGAAGCCTTCATTAAAGGACAGAGACGAGAGGATGCGGTTGCCAACAGTTTTGTCTTGGTCCGCCCACTGGCGTGTTTTGTCGCTGTTGTACATAGAACTGAATGCCACTCGTGCTCTGGGTGAAAATGGAAAGCAAATGAGTCATTTCTTCTCTCGTTTTCAGCTGGTACATGTTTGCCCAAGGACTAGGGTTGTGCTTAAGTGAATTTTGTACGATTCAACGCTGCATGTTGGATCACTGAACAATATTTTAATCTTCCACTTTTGATTCCCGAAAATATAATTAGAGTTTTCTGTTCTTATTTCACAATCTTTGACGTTCTGTTCACAATTCATTCAAGTAATGCATTCTTTAAACTAAGGGTGGGAGAACTTAAATTGAGTAATTGTAGGTGTGGTGCTGACATCTACCACACTTCACAGCCTAGATGTTCAATGTTGTGCGTGAAAGTAAATAGATGTCTGAACTGTCGTAGGTTTTACTTCGTCTCACAGTACTATTTGCAAGAATACTCTCTCTTGGCCATTTATTGTACGAGCGACTTCTAGTACTTTTTCTCTGCTTAAACGCTAACTGCGGTGGCGGCTACTGTATCTGCGATGGCATTTGTTTCGTGATGAACGTTACAGGTTCTTGTGAGTACAGGGTGCGGCAACCTAACTTTTTTTCAAAGCGCTTTGTTTTGAAAAAAGGAAGTTATGTTGCCGCACCCTGTATGTTAAGCCCTGTTTTTCTTACGTCAATTTGGTCAATTTCGTAAAACTGGGAGGCTACCTCAAACTAGCGTCTGGAAAATTAAAAAATAATAAATTCAACTATGTTCCTTAGACAATTTAGTTTTAAGTTGTGTTTGTTCAGTCATAGACGTAAGTATTGTTCTTTTTCGCTATTATTTAATGCTGATTCCTTGATCTACTTTCTTGGGGTGTTTCCAATATACTTCTGTGTGGAGTACTCGTAGTTTGTTCCTCGGCGTTAATAAATATTTATTGTTCTTCAATCTGAACCAGCTTGCGGGGAAAATATGATTCCAATAAATTTTATTTCTGATAAGTCACCCGTCAGTTCTGGTAATCGTGTCATGTGCTCCGGGCTAGAGGGTTTATACAGGGTGCGGCAACACAACTTCCTTTTTTAAATGCGTTCTGCTTTGAAAAAAAGGAAGTTGTGTTGCTGCACCCTGTATATACGAGATATTTTCATACTAGGCCTGCATATAACGTTTACCCTTTTTGTTGGAGCTGTTTCTGCAGTGAAGGAGATAGACTCCTCCAAAAAAATAAGTATTGCATAAGTATTGCGTCCTTCTGACACAAACACTTTCGGAGAAACTGCTGTGTCGGCGAGAAACTGACCTGGCTTGTCAAGATTAGAATATTAACCGTGAGGCTATAATTTCACATGCCAAGGTTACGAACAGAAATGACGGTTTAAGCCAAAAAATATGCGGAGAATTTGTGAATACTTTTGGTCAGGAAAAATGAAGTATGCAACAAATTATTCCTTTTCATTTCGATGTTCGTGCTGATTATTGTTCTATTAAGGGTTCTGTTTTGGTTATTTCGTGACGGTGAAGTAAAATTACTGCATTACATTTTCAAAATTAACTTTCGTTCATGTTTATAAATACGTACTCCGCCCTTGGATGCCTCGTAATGAATGCATCAGTACACGCCATTGAAGCGTGAGACGGTAAGAATTTTGTGTTCATCTTTCGATAGATTCATTATATTTCTAGTTATCTTTCGACAGAATAACTGAATTCCTATCGGGACCAACGCTCATGGTGTTCGTGCTCTTCAGAGTGATAAATTTTGGTGAATACGTTCTTTCTCTTCTTAATTTTTCTTGTGTTTCTCGTGAAGGAAGTTTATGTATCACGAATCACAGCTCCTACAGCAGTATCTCTGATCCTGTTTCTCCTTCATTTATTTGAAACAAAGTTTCTTTTAAACAAAAACAAAGATCGGATGAACGCCCCAGCGCCTCTTAATTCGTTTAGAACAACACAAAAGTTTACATGTTTTGCTCCTAGCAAGCGTTTGCATTAATCATCACCGCCGATTCAACCAAACCAGAACCCTGTTTCGTCCTGTTTTCTTTAAATAATGTAATATTTTGTGGCATCTGTGATACGCTAGTTTTAAGTTCTAGATTATTTGTTCAATCGTTTCAGTGATAATTTTTACTGTTAAGTTGTTTCGGTTGGCTCTGTGAGCCATAACTTCCCGTGTTTTAGTTGTCTTTTCTCGGTTAAGTTAGTAAACAACCGTCTGTGTGCAAGTGCGTACCTCTTTGAAGGCCCAATAAAATGTTTTATATTCGTGATTTCGTTCTCACGAGACTGACGTTGTTGTTAATTTCTTCTCACGAGACTGACGTTGTCGTCAATTGCTTCTCACGAGACTGACGTCGTCG
>VCRD01005633.1:12690-28192 GCA_006783055.1 Trinorchestia longiramus
TTTGTTGAGTGGCTATTGTAATATTAGACATGGCTATTTTTGTTGAGTGGCTATTGTAATATTAGACATGGCTATTTTTGTTGAGCGGCTATAGTAATATTAGACATGGCTGTTTTTGTTGAGTGGCTATAGTAATATTAGACATGGCTATTTTTGTTGAGTGGCTATAGTTATATTAGACATGGCTATTTTTGTTGAGTGGCTATTGTAATATTAGATATGGTTGTTTTTGTTGGGTGGTCATGGTGATATTATACGTGGATATTATCGTCGGACGATAATAATGATATTATAATCATGAGTTATGTTTGGGGGCAGTCGAGGGTGTTGCTTGGTCACCCACCTACCTCACATCATTGGAGGTGTTGGGGGTGGGGGTGGGGGTGGAGGGGGGGAAGAGGCCTAGTCGCCATTTTGACTTGCTGGTCGTGGTTCTTACATCTGATTAAAGTGAACAGCCTAAAATCCTTCTGTAAAACTCACATCATCTAGAACCTCGAGGTGTAGGCTCCAAATTATTATGGTTAATGATCCAAATTAGTTAAGCCTTCAAATTACTTTAGCATTCAAATTAGTTAATTCTCCAAATTACTTAAGCCGTCAAATTACCTTCGAAATAGTTAAGGCTATAAATTAGTTAATACTCCAAATTACCTTATCTTGGACAATCAGTATCATCATCAAAAGAGTTAGATGATCTATATTACTAACAACCTAGATTTCCCTCTTAACCTTATGGTAGTCAAAAATGATTCATTTCCAATAATTTTATTTCAATTCAACTAACGAGAAAAGTATTCATAAACAAAATAATTACTACCGTACCTCCATCATCTATCCCTCCTCCATTACTGGTACATACTCATATATTTAAATCCCTATTGTCAACTGCATAGTTATGTACGTATTGTCAGGTACATAGTTGTGTATGTAATATTAGGCACATGGTCATGTACATATTGTCAGGTACTTAGTCATGTACATATTGCCAGGCACATAATCATGCACATGTTAACAAGTACATAGTTCAATTCACTTTACAAATACATTACCTTAGTAAGAACGCTCCTATTGAAGCTTTTCAGAGGAGTATAGCAGATCATCTGTGAGCACTGAACCAAATTAAGGTTCCAGTCACAGTACTGTGACTGTGGTTCCAGTACTGTGCTTCCAGTTGTCCGCTTGCCTCAAGTGCGACGCAGAAGAAACATCATATAGGGCGTCAGTTGCAGGACGCTTTAGATTATGTTTACGCTTCTGTGTTGTGTGTTGCTCGGCGTAGTTTTTCCATTTGAACTGTTTAGCTTCTTGTGCCGTGGTGTAAAATTAGTTGTGGTGGACTACTTTGTTTGTTGGATTTGCGCTTTAGGAATGTGCGTTATGAAGGTGTGAGGTGCATAGCTAGTGTAGATGAATAATTTAGTTGAGTGATGAACAGGTGTAGCACAGTGATTCCTCTATCGTGCTTTTGTTGCTGTGATCCGGGTACTATGATCCCGATACCGCGCTCCCGTTACTGTGATCCCGATACCGCGCTCCCGTTACTGTGTTCCCGATGTCGTGATTCTGTTACGGTGGTCCCGATGCCGCGCTCCCGTTACTGTGATCCCGATGCCGTGATTCCTTACCGTGGTCCCGATGCCGTGAAACTACCTTGAACGACACTCCTGTACAGGCAGTGAGACTGAAGAAACTGAGGTAAGGGACGAGAGTTTGTTTTCTTTATTTTTTCTTCCTCTTGATTTTCTCTACGGAACTTAGAAATTTTCTTGACCTGAGTTTATCTCATCCGTTGAAAATGTTAATTTTTTGCCTACTTGAATCGCGATTAAAAATTCATATTCACTGTGGGACGACTGGACATACAAACATATCATCCTGGAATGTTAATAACTTTTCTTTGTCTAGTATAATTCATTTTTGGGCTCGTGGAAGTAGCTCGCGTGTTAGCAAATGCCAAGTACTGAAACTAGCGACCATCTTACTGAATTTTTGACGACATATTAAAACGAGTGATAACACGTACAACTGTTGCAATTTCTTCGCATTTTCTGAATCGCGCTGGAAAATAAATGTTCTGGTGGTGGGTGTAGACTTTTTTGTGTGAGGAAGACAGTGGGGTCTTCAAGTCCCAGCAGCATTTAGGACTTCCCAAGCTTTCCAAGTCCCCAACAGTCTTCTGCACACACGAATTACACAGTCATCGTCATTCCCCTCTGTGTAGGTAAAGTCCTAGTTTTACACCAGCAGCAGCAGCTGGGGCACTGACCTAACGCTCCATTTCCATACTGAAGAGTCTTGCAGTAATGCTATTGAGCCATGAATTATTTTCTCAGTGTAACCATTGTAGGCATGAGCATTTACTTCATAAATGTCGGAACAGCACAAAACATGTTTATTGAATTTACTGCTGTCATATTAATATTTTCAATTATATAGTTATCGTAGCGACTATTTTACTAGCCTAGAATTTTTACAGAATTGTATTAGCAACATGAACATCACTACAACATTATTAACATCAGTTAATGAACATGAACATCACTACAACATTATTAACATCAGTTAATGAATATGAACATCACTATAACATCATTAACACCAGTTAATGAACATGAACATCACTACAACATCATTAATGATGTAGTGATGTACACAATCTCGCGTTCTCGCGACACAAGTAGCTGTTACGTCTACAGCTGTATAGCTGCATTGCCTATATCATTATCGTTTTGTGTCCCTTATAATCGTGTATATGAACCATTTTCATTTAAATTATGTATTTCCAGCATTACTTTTATCTCTTCTCTCAATTCATGCTCTGTATTAATATTATGTATTATTTATTACGCTGAAAACGTGTATGTCTTCCTCAGTTCGGAAGTAGGAATAAAAACTGGGAATTTCCAGTTAGCATTGAGTAAATATTTCGTGCTCTAATTTGTTATTGACTGAATTTGATGTTGATTCGATCACCCTTGAGTGAGCCAATATTAGTAACATTATTTTGAATCGAGATTGGGGCTAAGGAAAAAAGCAGTTCTCAATAATTCTGCATCTGGCAACAGCCTTTCAGTAGGCAGTATCCTTCTTCGCTCTCAGCCAATCGTTTTCTCCCAAATTCTTTCCGCCCGTCGCAACCAATCGTAACAATGAGGCTTAGAAGTTCGCAACCCGGCAGTCGAGTATTAGACGCTGAAGAGGGTGTGTGTCAATTGTAGAACTGCAAGTTGCGACTCGTGGTTGTGTTCTCTTCAAGTGAAGGCACGACTAATTTGGGTATTGTTTTATAATATGGAAATTGTGCTGCCTGGAAAAATGATTGTGCATTGCTGCATAAACTGAATTTTTACGTAGTAGAATATAAGTGACGCTTGATACGTCGAACATTGAAATTATATCATCATTTCACATCTGAATTTAACAATGTACATCACGATACAAAGAGCAAAATTGTAATTGGAAAATATACGTTTGAATGTTTGTCACTAGTTTTCTTCTATAGCTACATTCCATTAGTTCGTGAACTAAGAAAGGAAGACTTCTGGCCTCAGATACACCTAATTTAAATAATTGAAAAGAATTTAAGTTCACATTGTGAATAAAGCGAGCTAAGAAAACAGGCATAGTAATCATTACATGGCCAGCGAACATAAAACAAGCATTACTTTATCGTAAGGCTCCCTTGCAATGCGTCAGGCTGCTCGAGAGGAAATCACCGACGAACAGGACGAAGAGATATTGATGTTTTCCATCAACTGTGTATACATCGTCATTGGAAAAGAAGATTCGTGTGGAATTCTATAAATACATAATTGAAACCCGCTTAAAAACCATCCATTGCTTGTGCATATTCATTTTGAAAAGACTGAAATACAATCTTTTCTGTGTCTCTGAGAATTTTGTGTTTGAAGTTCAAAGAAGTCATCGTTTTCATCATGACGAATTTGGCGGTCGCTAAGGCAAGTCGTCAGTCGGCGTGGCTGAGTCGCCATGGCAACAGCGCAGGTGAGATTTGTCAAGCATGGATGAAAACTCTTGTTGTTGAATATTTAAAATTAAGATTTTTCTGCCCGCAGTTTTGTTACAATTAATTCTTGAAAATAATTTGGACTCAAAGAAATCATTAAATTATGTTGCTTAGTGTAATAAAAAATGCAGTTTGGTCCTGTTTTTATTTATGGAAAGCATTGCAGAGTATCACTCTAATGGGTGTAGTTAAAGGGGATAGTTTTGCCCATGTCTAGAACACATGATTGGTAAGAAGTAGCTGGGATTCCAGAGGTTCTCCCAGGGAGCATGGTCTTGTATGTTGCTTGTTCCTAAAAGACTTTATGATCTCAGAGATAATAAAGAACAATGCTAAGAATGTGTCTGCGCACCACTGAGTCAGCAATGTTTGTTTCGGAAGGCTGTTTCTTATTTAGTTCTTATTGAGGTTGTCTAATTTTTGTTTCTGTTCCATCGCGAGGTTTGTGTGTAACTCGTTCTCCATTTTTCTTTATTTTTGAAAATGTCTTTTCCATTCCTAAAACTTCCCTGTTCGGCGAGTTGATAACCCACTATAAATAACCCACTATAACTCAATCTCTTATTAATAGTAGACAATATTTTTCTAACTCTAGACCTATTTCTCGATAAAGATCTATTTATAAATTTATTTCTAGATCCATGATATATCATTAGAACACGTTTTACACACTAAGTTTGTTACGTGAACAGTTATTTTACTCATTTATATTATTTGAAATTTAAATTTGGCGTGCCAATTGTTAGTACGATTTTTCTTCATTGTCTGAACAGACTGTTTGATGTAGGAATATTGATAGTATTACTGAATAATAATTGATTGTAATAATGACAGGATACATTTAGTGTAGTATTGTTAGTAATAATGGTAGAATGTATATATTGCTGTAATACTGATAGTAATAATGAACAATTACTGATAGTCATAATGATTCTGGAATGTGCCTAACCTATTTTATTGTATTGTGTTCTATTTATCATCGACTGGGATCCCTCGTAGAAAATTCATTTTTCACATCAGGGCAGTAATGAATTATTCTGATGTTTAACAGCGGCTGTACGTAGTAAATTTAAATACTCTTTATTTTATAAAATACTGTGTACTCTGATAAATGAATTAGCTCTCATTCTCTGATCTGTTTGGCAATGATATTCTTTTGAATTACAAACTTCTAAAATCATGCCATGTTGAGCCCAGCGCTGTAGCAAGAAAACTTTTAGGACTTGAAATAAAAATAAATCAATACTCTATGACGTCCGATGTACCTTTTAGCCTCTGTGTTTTGTAACAAATTAGAAATTGTATTCTATATTTTTAGGAACATCGCATATTGCGAAGCATAAAAATATTCGGAGATGATATTCCCTTGATGCTTAGGTCACACGTTGCTTAGGGGGTTACCTATAACCATGTACTTTTTGTGACACGGGTATTATAATACTTGTATCAGCTACTGGACGAAGCTAAACGCTATACTACCTGTAGGTGCTAGTGTAGTACAAGTACTGGTATTGTATTGATGCTACTTGTAATTGGTCTATTTAAAGGTCTTGAAGCCTTTGTGAGCTTCAGTCAGCTGCCTGCATATAAACTAGTCTATGATGTACTGATTTTGATGTATGTATGTGTCGTACCAAAATGCATAAAGTTAACGCAAGAAAACTGTCTAAAACTCAGAACTTATGAACCCTTAAATAAGTTAGACCTTGAGCCGTACACTTTTCATACGAGACTTGATGCGTTTAAAATAGAATTTTGATTGGCGATGACGTAAAAGTTAAACACATCACGTTAGATGTAAAGAAATATTAGAAAAAAATATTGCTTCTCTCAAGTCATTAAAGCGAAGACCAAAAATGCTATAAATTTCAGGTATAAAGGCTAATAGGTTTCCATTTACCTACGATAAATCGGAGGTAACACAATTACCCATTAGGGACCTTTGAACCCTTTCTTCCGAAATACTTGGAGGGCTTTTGTGGGGTGCCCCCACTCGAGGTGCCCTTGGGTTATCGTCAAGGCAGGCAGTTCCCACAAAGGTCGACTTGAGGGGACGGAGGTGAGGGGAAAGGGGGAGTCAATGGGGGTCAAAGGGCAGAAGGGTCGCCCTCTTGTCACGATTGGCACCTTGGTGATGTCATTCTAGTGCCAAATTTGGTGATTTCTTTCAGACCCCGGGATAGGTTGTTCAAGTTAGATGCCAACATCGGTTACTCCTTTAAATTACCTAAACATTATGCATTTTTCAGAATCATTTCATTGTCTTCAGTGCCAGACTGCGGGCCTGCTTAGTCTAAAAATGACAACACTGCAATTTTCAGTGGAAATTTTCGAGTCGCAATGCAGGTTGGAAAAGTCTCATCCATAGCTTATCTTTAGGGTTCTATTTGATGCCACTAGTAAAATTCGCCTTCAAAAACCGCCGGCCCCGTTTACTTACTCTGGAAATCAAGTATAATGAAGTGGTATTGCAAACTCTTCTCGTATTGGTTGGAATTTAACACGAACCGAACACAAAGATAATTTCTCACGTGTTGCTTGTGGTGTAACTCTATTGAACGCCCAGATCTATCTCCCCAAAAAAGATTAGTGTCGTTCAGCGTGTTGTAGGGACTTAGCGCTCCTCATTCTATAAGTGGGATTTCTGAGTGTCAAAAAATACTAAAAATTCGCCTGTTCATGCCAGCCAACCACGTACAATCGGCATTCGTCGGAATTACGTCTGCCCGTCCGCTGCATATGCAGCAGAACTTTTTTTTAAGAGTCTGTTACTACGGAGCTATTGAGTTCAGTACATGGATTTTTCCTCATTAATCAATCATCTTTTTCTCTTGGAAGTGAGACATGCACGAGTGTCCTCGCTTATCTGTAGTTCTTCTCACCTCACATTTTGTCTTTTCGAGATGCTTTTACAGCATGTGGTGGGTTGTGTCAGCATCAGCACTAAGATGTAGCCTACATTGTTTAAAAAAAGCAATCACTTTCATAATGAGTTCTTGATTGAGTTCTTGATTGTGAGTTTCTTGACATAAATTGAACCTAGCCTTGGATTTAATGATTGCCGTTCAACCACGAAATCCTCGTAGAATAAATCATTTTTGTGTTACGATAATCGTGTAAAAGTGCACACTAGTGGTTCGCGCCATGGATGTTGTGTACCACCAGAAGTTACTGATGTTTCGTGTAGCTCAGCGCGTGAAGCTTCAGCGAGACTAACTCTAAATCTGGTCTTATCGTTCCAGACCTCATCCACGCTAGCACAGCGCTGTTGTCGGGCTGCAAAAAACTAGAAATGTTAAAAAGTTCAGCACTTTTGAGTCGTGACTCACAGTAATGAAACCCACGAGCCCTTGTGAGCCCCAGAGATAGAATAGATGTGGGGTCCACACGCAACTTTAAGTCGGCCATCAGATTATTTCTGATAAGATCACTTTGTAAAAACCGATGTTCTCCGAATTCAGCTTGTCAAAAACAAGAACTCAAATATGAAGCTTGGAGTTTCTTATGGGATAAATATTGGTTATGATATTTGTGGCTATCAGCGTGGGGTTGAAAAAAGTAGAGGGCTGATAATCTTGGATATTATCGACTAAACCTTGTTGAAGTTCCAATTTCTAAGTAAACATTATCCCCATTAGTTTGGAATATTTTAATAAAATTAATTTTCTCGAGAAACATGTATATGTATTCGTAAAAATATATAGCTTATATACATACGTATATGTACGTGTAGAACAATTTCATAGGGGTTATAAGAAATATATGCGCAGTATATACGTTGAATTTATATTATTTTCAGAAAATACAGATTTATATAAAGTATATAGACGCTAATGAAAATTTTCCTGTACTGGGGACATTTCTATTGTGTCTTCAAAAACTCTCAACGTTTTTTGTTCTCAAACTATTTTTGGCGCAGTCTTAATAGTGGAGAGGTCATAGGTCCTCGTAGGTGACGACCTCACGAGGGCGAGCTGTTTAAACCAGATGTCACTCACGCTCTCCCAGCTGATGCCGGAGGTGAAGAGTCACGGCTGAACACAACGTCCCGTACAAACTATTTCTGAGGGCTTTGTGTTACTTTAGCGGCGAAAACAATAGTAAATAACCATATAAATCCAATCGTAGTTCAACTATTGTTTTTCTTGGCATAAACTCACTTAATGTCATTTTAAAATTGAACTGGGTGTATGGGTAGAAGTCGGACAATGCTGAGTAACTTTAGCCGTTACCCAAAAAAGCAAACAATTTTTACACGCAAATTAATATTTCTGGAATATCTTTTCATTGTGAAACTTTCATCAATTCTTTGTGGAACTTTGAACATATTGCTGACTTTATGGAACTTCTATGTCTGCGTGATTCAATGTCGTGTTTTAACGATCATTTCTATTATAAGAAACTGAAAAATTGAGGTACTTTACATCAACTATTTAGCTTTGGATGCTTTTCAGTTGAGCTGCTTAGCTACAAAATAATGTTTAGCATTAAGTGTCAATTAAGAGAAATACAAACCACGAAAGTATTAATTTATCGTTAGCTTAATTCATCCATTGCTAAAGTTGATAATTAAGAAATTTATTCAAGTTCCTCAATATTTGTCATATTATTTTTGCAAAAAAATCTTACGAATTTTTCGAAAATAAAATATACCTTTTGATGACATGTCAAATCTTCAGAAGCATGTAACGGTCTTAAAAAAATACATATATGTAGTTTGGATTATTGGAAGCAAAAACCTAATTTGAAAAAGTAACATATTTGTCAAAATTTTAGGTCAAGGGAAATGTTTTTGTTCTAATCTGTTATTTTTCTATCGATTGAATTAAAAATAATTATATCTATTTTGTAGTTTTTGCTATACATGTTATTAGAATGACATATCAGTACGATATTATAAAAAAAATATTTCCATTTGAAGTGGAAGTACTTCCTACACATCCATACGAGTTGCACCGTTCATTGAGAGCGAGTTATTTTTGGAAGAAATATTCGTAATATCCACTTACTACACTCTGAACAGCTAGTATACATCCCTGGTCTTAGTAGAGTATTTAGTCACGCTATTGTATCCGCTTAAATCTTTGCAAGAAACCGTCTAAAGACTTTGACGGCTGAAAGAGACGTGCGTACGCAGAGAAACTGGTATTGAATATCTTGAGTCTGTCTAGTCTTAGCAGCGTCGTCTAAAGTCAACCGTCAAAACCGAGGCTTTGAAAATTAAGGTTGGAGTGTAAAGGTCGGAGGGCGAAGGTCGGAGGGTCAGCGGCGAACTGTGACGAAGGGTGCGAGGGTCACCACGGGAAATGGGGAGCTAAGGGAAATAGGGAGGGATTTTGGGGTAAGCGTGAGCGTCTGCGTAGCTTCAGAGAATAAAATTCTGGTTCTACATATGTCGTATCGAAAACATCTGCTGTACTGGCAATAATAAATCCACTTTTATTTCTGAGTGAATGTTATCGAAAGTACTTGATTTGTCTCCAAGCTTTCAATAAGTACATGCATTTGTGAGAGAACAATGCACTATTATTGTATGTCTACAACAAATTGCTGTATTGCTCTGTTCAATCCTTGTTGACTCCAACTGATTTACTCGTCTGAGATGAAGTATAGAATACATGTTCTAGTGGAGGATATTCACCTGTGAATTAGTTAGCTTACTTGTTGAAACTGTTCAGCAACACTATTTAGTTATATTAAGCTGTATTATAATTTCCTGTATTGATATATCACAGTTCAAAGAGCTACTCATCTCGCTTCACTAATATAGTTCCCATCTGTGCAGACAATCCAATTAAATCTTCTGCATCATGGAGTCCTCCTCCTGCATCCATGCCGGAATGCCGCTTGTCTTCTTTAAGAACCTACCCGTTGGACCAACCTAACCCATTTGAGCTGGACTCTCTGGGGATTAGCCAAAGTCCTGAACTTCAGCCTACTGAGGCACAAAGAGTGGACAGCACTTCAAATCCGTACTCAACATTGAGGTCGCCTCAAGTAGAGGCACTAAGACAGTCTCTATTGAATCATCAACAACAAGGACTCTTCGTAAAGGCAGAAGATTCTCCAGCAAGTACGCGGAACCTCACGCCCTATTCGAACACTCTATCCGACCATCTTCATCTTGCTCCTGCCAGCTCAGCTTTATCGTTCAATACTAGACAATCTTCCAACCCTCATTCACAAATGTTTTCGGCGTTTAATTCATTCCACGGAGTAGAAACTTCGGGGCGAAAATTATCGTTATCTCCCTTGTCTTCGAGGTCTAGTTCATCAGCAGATTTTTCTGAAATGCTTGGTTTTCCCGCTTCGCCACCACTGCCAGGTACTCCAGCATTCCCATCCAGACCTAACTTGGGCGTATCTGGGATTAGCTCAGCCCCAGCTCACGGAGAAGTCAGTGGAATGTCGTTTGGTCAAGGGAGAGCACGTTTGCATCAAAGGAATTTGAATGAAGACCAAACGAAACCCTCTTCTTCTCTGCTAGATGGCCAGAGATTGATGAGGGATGGTCCGAACGTGGACCTCATGATTCCTTCGAACTGCTCGGAAATAATGAGGAACATGGCGGCCAAGTACAACTTCAACAAAATTGGGTAAGTTAATCCAGTAGATGAGGGATTTTAGTAATTTTTAACTGAAGAGTGTGTTTAGTTTGATGTCAGTGAACGAAAATATATGTAATCTCTTCCACTACTAGGTTACTGAGAGGTTAGTCCATTGAAAATCTTCTCAATTTACAAGTTGTGTTAAATTAATCTCCGAAAAAATGAGTAGAATTTCTTGTAGTGATTATTCTTTTTAATTTCTCAATTTATTAGTGAAAAATTGCTCAAGAAAATACTAGGAAGTAAGGATTGGGGCCATAAATCCTCCATATACCCCAACGTGAGCATGACCTGTAAATTCTTCTTGGAGCGTGCATTGATTACAGTACTGAAGTAATGATTGTTGATCATAAGCCGAATGACGATGATGTCCGGTATACTTTTAGAGACTTAACTTGACGTCATTTTCTCTTTCTAGCACACAGGGAAGTTCATCTGTACAAGGACTTCCGTCTGCATTCTGTGGACGACCAGCTAGACCTGACATACCTGCACTCAAGCCCGTCCCATCTCAACCATTCCTATCCAATAATTTCAATACTTTTGATTTGCTCCATCGGCTTCCCAATGCAAAAAGTGGTATGAGTGATGAATCGAACGTCACATCTTTGCCAGGTCTTGCGCTGTCCCAAGTGGCGCCAACGTTTTCGTCCCCAATCCACTTTCCTACCAGATCTGGCCAAAACTTGTCATCTGCTGAAATGTTGATAAACATGGTCAAAAACGTTTCTAATTTTCAGTACCACCGCAACCAAATGAAAAATATTCAGATTCCAGTGTCTCTAGAAGCCTCGCCGTCGTTCTACGTTTCGAATTCTTTCGGAGGTGGAGGAACCCAGTCCACAACAACGAATGCTGGTCGCTTCAGCACGTCAGAAATGGTCAGCAGTTCAAGTTCTACAAGCCCACTGCCCTCAGCTGCACAGAAGCGGTCGGCTGAGTTGTCGCCATTGGACCTCTCTCCTACTCACTTACTGCCCAAAAGATCTCGCCTCGAGTCGGAAGACGTCGATGTGGAAGGTGACGATAAGTCGGAGACCTCTATGCCTGGCGGGCCCTCATCTCCAGGTACAATTGAAAACAAAGACATTGGTGAATGTGCATCTACTTCAGAAGGAGCTATTGCTGAAGGCACTTCGCCTGTTATGGACACTAACTTCTTCATTCATGATGATCTCCAAAAGTGGACCGTGAATGACGTCTATAATTTTGTAAAGAGCATTGACATCTGTACAGAATATGCCGAGGTGAGTTCCTTGCTCCAGTCCTTATAGAGATTTTCGTGTGCAAACTTTGAAACATCCTTCTTGTACAAGCTACAATTTTCCAAATTTGCTTTTCACGCTATTTCTTCACGTTTACGTTTGACATTTAATAATAGTATGTCTATTCATTTCATAATGAGACGGCCGTAATAGAATACTGACTTGTTCACGCTCGGGAAATAACAGAAACTGTCTTTTTTTGCAGACTTTTCGCGACCAAAGAATTGACGGGTGCGGTCTGTCCCTGCTGACAGAAGGTCATCTCACATCAAGTCTGCACATGAAGTTAGGGCCCGCGCTGAAACTGAGGGCTATGCTGGAGTGCAAGGCTAGCAAACACTCGGTTAATGTCCTCAACTGCACCGACTGTAAAACTGAGGCCGAAGGCAGTGGCGTCAATTGTGTAGGCAGTGTTAATGTTAGTAATGCAAGTAGTGTTAGTAATGTAAGTAGTGTTAGTAATGTCAACAGTGGTAGTGGATGCAGCGACTTAGAAAACAACACTAGCGATTCCAATGCTTCAGAGGGCTCCTGCTTGGACGGACCAGACGCAAACAGCGAACCAAAGCTAAAAACTGAATGAAGAAATTCTTTCACCTGACGGGCTTCCAACCTCACATTTCTTCAGGGAAACATTTGTGATCAGTCTTGAATATCATAACATTTACCTAAAATTTTGATCAAACTATGTATTTCATACTTGTTTTGGATCTTGATAACAAGCAATTAGTTTGTTCAAGCCGTCATGTGGACATAATGTCAGGTTAACTTTCAAGAGGCTTCACAAATAGTGCTATTTTACTAGTTTTTTATGTATACAGCAAAAATGTTTCATGAAAAAAACACCCGTTGGATGCACTCGTAGATCGTGCAATGCATTCTCTTACCAATGAAAGACAACCAAAGACGCTATCTTTTCGTAGTATAGTACCATCGATTTACGAGTTGTATATAAATAGTTGATCCATAACTATTTTATGCATTGTACATGTATGTAAACGGTAGATCGATAACAGTTTTATGACTTGTATATAAATAGTAGCTTCATAACTAATAGCACCCCGTAACTGTGTCCACGCTATGGGGTACCTCACATTGCGTGCACTGTATCTCAAGGATTTCAAAACATGCATTTGCGAAGAAAACTATGGAATTAGCATTTACGTGTTTGAAATCGATTGCACATCATATTTTATTGTGCATCATATTTTGGATCATGTTTTATTATACATCATGTAATGGATCATATTTTAGCAGCTGTATGACTTACCTTGTGCTTGACCATGAAGAACTTTGCGTGCAAAACTAGACTGTGTTCTGAAAATACGTCTAGAAACATTGACATTGATCCTTTCTGCAGAAATATGAAGTAAACTTGTAAACAATTCTTCTACTATTTTCTAAGATAAAATGTAAACCCCCTTACGCGTTTTTTTTACATTTACTGGGATTTGATGATGAAAAATTCAAAGACCTTCACAAGTACATAAATATTCTTCTTAACTTACAGCTGAACACTCTTTCAATTGTTTTTGCATTTCTGTGGAAATTGCTTATGTAATGAGAAAATAGCATTTTTCATGTAGAAATTAGGTTTGTTATGGGGAAATTGCGTTTGTCATACGTGCAGAAATTGCATCTTTCATAAAGAAATTGCATTTGCCGGGTGAAAATTGTCTCAAATGGAAATTATTATTTCTACTTTTATTAGTTTGAGCTTCGAGAAACTTTCTCTCTCACGGAATTGTCGTTTCCTCGTTGGCTTGAGGTCGTATCTTGAGACTGAAACTCTTTTAGCTAAACGGAGCAGAGTTGCGCAATATTAGTGCTAGACTCCGTGCAGGTCACGGCAGAGTTGATGCAGGCTGTGTGATGAGGGAGAGCAGTGCAGGTCACCGCAGAGTTGATGCAGGCTGTGTGATGAGGGAGAGCAGTGCAGGTCACCACTGAGTTGATGAAGGCTGTGTGATGACGGACAGGTGCTCATCAGGACCTCCATGACTGAAGTTGACTTGGCGGAATGAATGTATGTAAAATTGTGTATTTATTTTAATATGAAGAAATAGTCATGACTTAGTAACTTGCTACGTAATATTCATAATAAAATAGTGAATAATTTGTTTGTTTTTTTTTGTCCTAAACTGAGGTGATCTTTTGTTTTGTTATTTGACCAGAATTTGTTGCTGCGAAAATTTTATATTTGCCTGCATTTTCTGGAGTTGAGTCTACGGGGATTATCACTTATTTTTTATACCATCTTAATATGGAAGACAACCAAACTTGTGCTGTGAAACATGAACGTAGATAGTTCAAGTAGAAATTACACTGTTTAGATTTGACTAATTTGAAATTATTTTAAAGACGAATGTATTAAAGATTAACGGCGAATTATTGCGTTTTAAATATTTCCATGAATATATACAGAACTTTTATTCTGTATCTTATCAGCCTATAACATGGCCTAGATAGTACACGTAGAAATTCTCTGGTTTAAAAGTGATAAAATTAAGGATCTATGAAATAAAATACATTTTTCAGTTTACCCGTGGTACTATCAGAATCTGATTTTTGTTTATGAATACAGACAGAACTCGCACTCTGTATCTTATCTACTGATAACATGGTCGTGTAGAAGAAGGCTAATAACGGGAAAATGGCGTATTTTATAGTAATCTGGTATCTTTGATATCCACAATACAATGCTTATAATACATTTATACCTGACATCCCTCTCACCCCGCCATCCCTCTCACCCCGCCATCCCTCTCACCCCGCCATCCCTCTCACCCCGCCACCTCTCTCACCCCGCCATCCCTCTCACCCCGCAATCCCTCTCACAACATTCTCCCTCACACCGGCTCCCCTTTTACTTCATGTCCTTCCTCCCCCTACAATCACTCCCACAACTCCCACAATTGTGACCAAATCAACCAATATTCTGACGAGGCCGGGGGGGAGGAGGAGAGGGGAGGCAGAGAAGGGGAGGGTGAAGTCAGGGGTCAGAGGCCCCCAACGACTGCAACAGCTGCTCTGCTGCTGTTCTGTGCCACTGTGATGCACTCATAATTTTGCGTAAATTCTTTTTAGTAGTTTGATGCCACTAACTTCTCGCAATAATTAGGAATAATAATCAGCCCGAATCTGTGTGTATTGGCTGTGTGTGTGTTTACTGTCTGTGTAATTGCTTGTACAAAGTCATTCTTCACTGAATCAATGAAATTCATTACATCTTGGAGATGTACACATTCCTTGAAGCAAGTTCCTGTGAGATGTATGATGCGCTCTACACACACCTCGTATGAGCAGGTCATCTCACGCAGAGTTAACGTAGAAACTCTGACTTTTGTTACACTGTTGTATCGCTTCAAGTAGGTACTGGACTGTGCATCGTCACTCCATTGTCACCAGACTATGCATCATCACCAGACGATGCATCGTCATCAGACGATGCATTGTACTCCATCGTCACCAGACTATGCACCGTCACCAGACTATACACCGTAACCAGACTATGCACCGTCACCAGACTATACACCGTAACCAGACTATGCACCGTCACCAGACTATACACCGTAACCAGACTATGCACCGTCACCAGA